>JAJPUD010002947.1:159493-210647 GCA_023553655.1 Myrmecobius fasciatus
GGTCTTTTCATTAGAAATAGGTGAAATTCTCCTGTATCATTGAATGACCATCTTCTTCCCTGGAAGATGATGCTCATTCTAGCTGGATAACTTATTCTTGGCTGTAATCCAAGGTCTTTTGCCTTTCGGAATATCTGGTTCCAGGCCTTTCGATCCTTTAAAGTGGAAGCTGACAGATCCTGTGTAATTCTAATGACAGTTCCTTGGTGTTTGAACTGTTTCTTTCTAGCTGCTTGCAATATCTTTTCCTTGGTGCGATAGTCCTGAAATTTGGCCACGATATTCCTTGGGGTTTTAATTTTGGGGTCTCTTTCTGGAGGTGATCGGTGAATTCTTTCAATGCCAATTTTGCCTTCTGATTCTAAAACATCAGGGCAAATCTCTTTCATGATTTCCTGGAAGATAGCATCCAGGTTCTTTTTTTCATCGTGGCTTTCAGGGAGTCTGATAATCCTTAAATTGTCTCTCCTGGATCTATTTTCCAAGTCAGTTGTTTTTCCTAGGAGATATTTCATATTTTCTTCTATTTTTTCATTTTTTTGTTTTTGTTTAATTTATTCTTGAAGTCTTATTGAGTCATTTACTTCTATTTGTTCAATTTTAATTTTTAAAGTATTATTTCCTTCAGTTATCTTTTTTAGCTCCTTTTGTAGCTGGCCAATTGAATTTCTTGATTCAATGCATTCTTTTTCCATTTTGCCAGATTTATTTTTCAGTGAATTGTTGCCTTTTTCCAATTCACCAATTTTGTTTTTCAGTGAATTGTTGTCTTTTTCCAATTCACCAATTTTGTTTTTCAGTTCACCATTTTTATTTTCCAGTGAATTGGTGATTTTTTCCAATTCACCAATTTTGTTTTTCAATGAACTGTTTTCTTTTTCCAATTCACCAGTCCTATTTTCCAGTTTTTGATATTTCTGTTGCCCTGATCTCAATTTATTTTCCCATTCTTCTTCTAGCTCTCTTTTGAGATTCTTAATGCAATCATCCAGGTAAGCCTTCTGAAAGGGAGACCAACTTAAGTCTGCCTTTGTGGCTTCATCTGGGATTGTTTTCATAATGTCAGGATCTGGGGACTGTTCTATTTTTTCTCCATAAAAGCTTTCTATGGTGACAGCTCTCTTCTGCTTCTTGCTCATGATTTAAAGTTGGGATATTGGTCAAAAGCAGAGAAAACTGCAACAATTTGTATTTGCCCTGGGGCAGTTTGCCGAGTTGACTTCCGGTCTGAGGCTGGTCGGGCTAGATTCGCACTAGGACCACGTTTTCAGCTGCTCACGATCCACCCTTTACCAAAGGCAGACCTGCCAAAGCACCTGCCTGCAAGCAGAGCAAAGTGGCCCAGGTGTCTCCCAGGGGCTTCCTGGGTGCCTTAAATCCGCCCCTCTATGGTAGCCCTGACTTTCGCCCCGGCTGGAGTCTGATTGCAACCAGTGGCCGATTTCCCCTGAGGCTAACCTTCTCCGGAGTTCTTTCAAGGTAGATTTTTGATAGAAGTGAGTTGTAGTCCAAATGTTTGGCAGAGCCCTCACTCAAAAACCAGTTTGAAGGCTCACTTTGTCTGCGTCTGAGGGAAGGTCCCAAAGGAGTTCACAGAGAAAGCTGTCTGCAGTTCACCATCTTGGCTCCGCCCCCCCCACTTTACACTTTTTTAAAGGCTTTCACATACATGATTTTATTTTATCACTCAAAACAATCCTTTTCCTTCCGGTATGTTGTTTTTAATTGATTATTAATTAGGTGATAACCACATTCTTATTTAAGGATATTTAAGTTAACAAACTGATGTCAAGAGAAGTGAGATCACATGATTGGCCATGCTGGAACTAGAATTCAGGTTGCCAGACCTAACTCCACCTTTTGGAATCACTGGATCCCTTTAAAATTTAGCTCAATCTAAATACAAATTGAAGTACTCTCTATTTCTCTCTCCATCTCCATCTCTCTCTTTTTTTAACTTTATTTTTCTTGAGAGTTTTTATTTTCATTAGTGTGGGAGACCTGTTTCTTTCACAACTTGACTTTCATAGAAATGCTTTACATAACTTCATATGTGGTTTCTTAATTGTGGGTAGGGGAAAGGAAGAGAACCTAAAACTCAAAAATCTTAAGAACAAAGGGAAAAAATAATTTTGAATATATCTGAGGAAAATATAAAATAAATAAAATTAGAATTGAAAAAAGTCTGTAAAAACTCATAAAAGTTACATATTATTACAAATAAATCTCCTTATATTGAAATATAATTATTTTTATTTTTTAAAAGACAGCTGAAATAAGCATATTCTGAAAATGTTATATAAACTGGTGCTGAGTGAGTAAGCAGGATCAAAACATTGTACACACTGTAAGCAGTAACATTGTGTGATAATCAACTGTGATAGACTTAGTTCTTCTCAACAATACAGTGATCCAAGACAATTCCAAAAGACTTGTGATGGAAAAAGCTATCCACATTGAGAGAAAGAGCTATGGAGAATGAATACAGATCAAAGTATACTTTCACTTTTTTTTCTTGTGGTTTTTCCTTTTTGTTCTGATTCTTCTTTCACAAGACTAAAATAGAAATATGTGTAATATTATTGTACACCTATAACCTATATTAGATTGTCATCTTGGGGAGGGGAGAGGGAAGAGGCAGAAGGGAAAAATATGGAACTCAAAATCTTATAAAAGTGAATGCTAAAAACTATCTTTACATGTTTTCAGGGGAAAATATAATATTATTATGTGGGAAAAGGAAACAAAGACATTGTAGGCAAAGTTTAAGGGAAAAAAAACACTCAAGTGCCACTTTCTGTCAAGGCTTTTGCTGGTCCCTCTCATTTGCTACTAGTTCCTTTCCCCAAAGATCCTATTTAAAAGTCTTCCTTCACTTATTCTTTTCTTACTTCCCCCTCTCTTTTAACAGATAATTTAATTTTTACTTTATCAAGTACAGTAATGCAGGAAATATTTACCAACCCACCTCTGGATAGTAACTTGATTATCCCTGGAGAGAGAAAAGGAGATATCAGTGGAGATGAAAACAAAGGGATACATTGGTGAATCAGAGTCTTGGAAGAGATGGCATCAAAATCATAGGTAGATAATGCTAAGTGAAATGAGCAGAATGAGGAGATCATTATACACAGCAAGAGCAAGAAAGTATAATGATTAATTCTGATGGACATGGCTCTCATCAATAATGAGGTGATTCAGACCAGTTTCAATGGTCTTGTGATTAAGAAAGTCATCTGCACCCAGAAAGAGGACAGTGGGAACTGAATGTGGACCACAACATAGTATTTTCACTCTTCTATTGTTTGCTTGCATTTTGGTTTTTCTCATTTTTTTCCCTTTTGAATCTGATTTTCTTTTTGTGTGCAGCATGGTATTTGTGGAAATATGTATAGAGGAATTGCACATGTTTAACATATATTGGATCATTTACTGACTGGGGGAGAGAGTGGGAGGAAGGGAGGGGAAAAGTTGGAAAACAAGGCTTTGTAGGGGTGAATGTCAAAAATTATCCATGTATGTATTTTGAAAATAAAAAGCTTTAATTAAAAAAAATCATAGGTAGAGAGGTTGGTTTTGACTTGGCCTGGAGGTCAAGAATTCTCCATCTTCTAAGACAGTAGAGAAGGAACAGAAAATGAGTTGGAAGATACCAAAGAATTTTTGAAGAAGAGGGGACCAAAGATTAGAGCTCATGCTGTATGACTGTTTTTAGTTTATCAGCTCTTTCTCTTAAAAAAGTACATACCTGACAGTTTTAAGATCGATATGCATTATTGTAATTTTAAGATCTATATTACAACAGCAAAAAAAATTGTCAAGTTCTGATTTATAGTGTTTTCTAATCACTGTGAGGTTTAATTGCTCATGATTATAATGTAACCATTGGCTCCGATACTAGCTGGTTCCCACTCACTACTATCCCATGCTAAAAGAACCTTCACTTGTCCTCAAGAACACTCAAGGTTTTGTCCCTTTTCCTTTCTTCCTGTAACTTCCAAATGTTTTAGCATGGTGGTCTACACTCTCTATTGCCAATTCCTCACCACCTGATCACTTCTTATTCTTGCAACTTGACTTTTGCCCCCACAATATTATTAAAATGGTTCCCTAGTGACCTCTTAATAACATGGAGTCACAGGTGATTTTGAGTACTTTGTCATGTTTGTCTCTTTTGTCCTTACCACTATAGTCATATTTCTTGGGAAATAACCACCCAGATGTTTTAATTTAATTTAGAGAATGTAGTTTATTTTTCTTGAAAGATTTCTTCTCATCTTCTTAGCTAAAGATTCTCTTTGTCCTCTATGAATCAGCTTTAAGATTTTTGCTGGTAATAGGACTTTTTAAAGTAAAAAGTAAAGTAAAAAAATACTTTTTTTAAAGAGGGCTTTTTATTGGAACACAAGATTTTCAGTAACATATGTTTCCATTAGGGTTTTGGACAAAGAATTCAAAATATTTTGTTTAAATGACTTAGTTTTTGATTCATCCCCTCTCATGTAGAGACACAAATAATCCCATTTCATTAGGTAGATTGAGATCTGAAATAATAAGCAGTAAAATCAGAAAAGGTGGAATTTGGATTGACTGGAGACTTGAGTTCAGATTTTGATTCTGATATTTACTGTGTAATCCTTGGTAAATCACTTAATCTTAACTGAGTTCAATATCCTCACCTGTAAATTACAGGCATTAATATCTGAAATGTCTATTTCTTTCATGTTGTAGTAGTAAGTTCCAAGAGGTAGGTTCTGCCCAGTATAGTAGAGATAATTGGGATATTCCCTGCTTCTGAAATAATAGTTTAATGCATGATGACAGATATCTAATCCAATTACTCTTCTTACCAACTGTAGGACTCTTTTACAAAGGTTTTGATTGACACAGCTTTCTGAGAAGGAGCAAAATTAATGTCCTCAATTATAACCATGATTATCACTGTGTCATTGAATTATACATTTGAACTGGAAGGAAACATAGATGCCATCCAGTCCAATTTCTCACTTTACTAATGATGGTACTGAGAGATTCAGTGATGTCTCTGGCTTCATCCAAGTAGTAAAGGACATAGGAGAGATGTCAGCCCAAGTCTTCTGATTCTCAAGTTCATATATTTCCAATATACCACAATGCCTCTGTCTTAGCACACCATATTACACCCAGAAAATGCATTGACAGTGTCCATTGCTGCCATTGGTGCTACTGTTCTGATGGGGACATGTCTGCAAGGCAAAGGTTTGAATGTGCCTGTACCCTATCTGAATGTGGAATACTTAGCACCCTAGATTATGGTGGAAATTTTAATAGTCTGCTTTCTCCTGTATGACTGGTCTGGTATAGGAGAAAAATCACTGAATTCAGAGCTAGGATACCTAGGTTTTAATCTCAATATAGTAGCTAACTAGCTGTTTGTCCTTTTCTTCCTTGGGCTTCAATTTTTCCATCTTTTAGATTTGATTTTCTCCAGTATTATTTCCAGATCTAAGACTCCATGACTTCTAGTTTAAAACTAGACAAATAGAGATTTTAACCTTTTTTAGCTTTCTATCCAGAGTTAAATAAAATAATTTAGTTTTGACATCAGCTGTTATAAAACATCCAGACCATCAGTTCATCAACATTTATTAAAATTTTGCTAGGTGTCAAGTTTTGTGCTAAGGGAGGGGGTATAAAGAAAGACAGAAACACTCCATACCCTCAAGAAATTTACAACCTAAGGATGTGTGTGTGTGTAATATAAATGGAATTTTCTTTCTATTTCCTATAATATTTATTTCATGCAAAGCTGATTTCCTGCCTTTTGGCCACAACTCCTAATTTGAAAGCCATTTTTTCACTGTCCAAGCTGAGCATTCAAACAATAGCAAACCAACACCATTTCCATAGAAAAATTCCATTCACATGTACCTTGCAGGTTATTCTCTTTAAGATTCTGTTCTTTCATATATTCATAAGTCTTATTCTTAACATCTAGTTCTTAGAAAGAGAATTTACTCAGCAAAGGAAGAGCATTGTAAAGGTGCCATTATGGGATCTGAGTTATCTGACCTGAAATTTGCTGTGTGATCCTGGGCAAGTCATTGAACTTCTGTCTATCTCAGTTTTTTCATTTGTAAACTGAGGGTTAGAATAGCACTTTCCTCCCAAGGGTTTTGTTAGTATGAAATGAGATAATATTTGTAAAAAAAAAAACTTTGAAAATCATGCTTTATAAATGATATTATTATTAATCCATATTAAGAACCCATTGTTTCAGTTTCTAATGAACTTCAGGTAAAATATAGTTTTATTTTAAAAAATATTTCCAGATAGCCAATTTTCAACTCCTAAATTGAGTGAACAGGAAATGTACTGATTAACTGCAAAAGCTTCCATACTTGTGATAGGGAAATGAGAATAGGGAAATAAAGTCATATAAAGTACAAGAAGGGAGAGCATTCTTTTTGCTGAAAGCTGAGGACAGCAAAAATTGGTGGACCCATTCTTTCAGTGCATAGCAATGCTATATCATACCTATAAAACCAGTTGTTGGTCACAGTAGTCTTTGATTTCAAACAGCTTTCCCTGTTGTCTCATACAGACTTTCCTCAATGTCTAGAGATTAAAACTGAGCCTTCCCAATGCATTACCTTGTGTTGGCCATTCAAAGATCCAAAACATAGTTCTAACTCTGGAGGTAACTCAAAGGGCATCAGATTCAATTCTTTCATTTTCCAAGGAATTCATTTCCAAGGATTAAGGTTGAATAATTTTGCCCATGGTCACACAGGTAGTTAATGGGTCAGATAGGATTTGAGCCTGAATACTCTGACTCTAAATCCATCACTTTTTCCTGTATGCCATATTGGGTAATAAAAGGTCAATGCTAGGAACTGGGGAGGGTGGGGAAAATCAAGGTTATACTCCCTAGGGAATGGCCTGTAGTGTGATGGTATCCAGCTAGAAAAGTGAACAGGAAAATCGTGCAATCATGGGAAAGGCTGGCATATTCTTACTGGCTTGGAGATGCTGACATCTTTCCCCAGTTCAAATAATTACTCCCTAGCCCTATTCTCTCACAAATGGTCTCATTAGTTTTCCCTAGGTTCCACTCTTCCCATTCAACCAGGTTTCTCTCTTACCCATGGGCCACAATTCCAAGTTAGTGCTGTTAGAATCATGTGCATGATCTGAAAGGACCCAGACCTATTAGATGTTGAGAGTTAGCAGCATGAGTTTACAAACCACAGCTAAATGTCACAAGAGAGCTTTGCACAGACTCTAACCAACCTCATCCAGGCATCTGGAAAGAATTGTGGTTAGTGATGGAAATCATGGTAAGAGGCAGCATTTTCTTATAATGTCTCCCTTTTTTTTTCAAACTAGGCATAACATAGGGGTTCTGAGCTTGATTTCCAGGCATGAGATTTGTTCAGACTTAAAGTGGGCTGGGAGGGATGTAATCCTTATGGATTATAGCAAACAAGATTTGAGAGAAGGAACAGAAAAAAATCAACAACAGCAACAAGAACAAACAGCATTGCTTCTACCTTTTCTCCCCATCAGTGAGAATTTTGGACCTGATCAGCCCTGCCTGTGCCAGGCAGCCAAGGCTACCATTTGTTTCTTTTTCCTGGTTCACTGAGAGAGTGAATCCATCTTGATGATTCTGACCTCCTACCCAATTGCTAAGACTCAAAAAGCAAACTCAGTGATCTTCTGTAGATAAATTCCCACCCTAGCTGAGGGAACATGTCTTGTGTTTTATTAGATTTCTCTTTCCTATATACATCTCATATCAACTCATTGCATCTTGACAAATTCAGAATCACTCCAATCTTCCCTTCCTATTCTTCTGGGATCTTCTCTATATTTCAAGGGATTCAATAAGTGTCAGAAACAAAATAAAAATACGAGGCTCACCTGATTTTAAAATCCACATTCTTTCCAACAAATGCCACATTGCTCTCCAGACTTCAATATCTTAACCTATAAAACGAAGGTAGTAATATCGATATTTTTGTGTGAGTACCAGGCAACAAGGAAAATGAATTTTACAAATACACATATTTTGAACTCCTACTTTGAAACTTGACAAATATTCATTATTAGTATTGGAAATCATGACTTGCAATTAAAGACCTTCACTTTTAAAAACACTACACCTACTAGGAACCAAAAAATTTAAGGCAAATATTAAGAGAAGTATTTGTAAATGAAAAGAGACACAGATGATAAATGTGGTAATATGTATAGAATTGCACATGTTTAACATACATTGGATTACTTGCTGAATAGGGGAGGGGAAAGGGGGAAGGAAAGGAGAAAAAATTGTAACACAAGGTCTTGTAAGGTTGAATGTCAAAAATTATCTTTGCATATAATTTGGAAAAAAGCTATTATTTTAAAAGAAAAAAAAGAGATGCAGAGATTGTAAAGTTGATTACTGAATGTTAAGCACTAAATAGAGAAGGAAGTCAGTCAGGAGAGAAACAGACTATCTCTTCTAAAGAGAAATACAATATTATATGACTTTACTGGATTTTATGTGGTAAAAATGGTTTATGTTATAGATATTCTCAAATAGGAGAACTGGAGACTCCATTGTTGTTTTTTTAAAATACTTATTGTATTTGTTGCATCTCTTTTACCATGTGGCCAGTTTGGATTTTTGAAGTGTTGTTTTCTTCAGAGAAGTTTTGTGCCTCTTTTACAAGCTGTTAATTCTGTTTTTCATAATTTTCTTACATTGCTCTTACTTCTTTCCCCAATGTTTCCTCTTCCATTCTTATTTGATTTTCAAAAATAATTTATTTTTGCTCTTTTAAAAGGCTCTTTCTTTATCTCTTCTAAAATTCCATGCTAGGCTCTTTTCCAATCTGCATGCTTCTTTGGGGCTTTGTTTGTCAGTATATTCGTTATTGTTTTCTTTTGAATTTGTATTTTGAGTCACTCTGTTACCATAGAATATTTTAATGACCAAGTCCTTGATGTTTTTGTTGTTTGCTAATTTTTCCATCATATTTCTTGATTTTGGATTTTATGTGAGATTTGAAATCTGCTCACCCCTGGAGGGGATGACTAGTCTAAGGTTCTGTAACTCAGTCCAGGAAAATAACTTACTGTGACTTTTATTTGTGGCTTTCCTGACCAGAAGTTGGATTGAAATGTATTTAGGTTGTTTTGGAGGGGATGTATTAGGAATGCTCTGGGAAGAAAAAAATTGCTGCTTTCACTCTGATGTCTTGAGTAGGAGACACAGAAGGAAAAGAGAATGAGAGCTGAAAATGTCACCAAAATGCAGAAAGGGAGATTGAGTAAAAAGACAGAAATTTGAAGATAGAGATAGATACAGAAAAAGAGTAACAGAAACAGGAAAGAGAGGTATAGGGAGAGAAGAAAAGAGCAGAGCAGGGCAGAGAATACAAAAATAGGTGAACAGACACAGAGGCATAGAGTCAAAAACAGAAAACCTGGGATTAACATATTCTAACTCTAACTCTTTTCTTATCCCTCCCCCAAACGGAATCTTCAGTGGCATATCTGAGTTCATAGATTGCTTGTGTACTATGAGACTTTGAACTTGAAAGCTATAGTCCCTTCCCAGGCAAATAAACCACTGACAAATGCAACATAACCTCAAAAACATTGGAGACTCCTATGATATCCCTTTCCTGAATCAGAGATAAAACTGAATTCTCATAAGGTCTTTTGCAGTATACCAGTGGATTTCTTGATGGCAAGGATATAGACTGTTGACATGTTAAATTCTTTTTTTTTTCATCATTAGTCCTACAACATTCTTTCCTATATTCTCTTCTTCCTTAATATATTCTTAACTTATTTCAATTTTATTTTTTATTTTTAGCATTCTTTTCAAATTTTGAGTTTCAAATTTTCTTCCTCCCTCCAAAACCTCCACCCCCTCATTGTGGAGGCAAGCATAATGGTATCAATTATAGATGTGAAATCATTCAAAATAGATTTCCATATTAGCTTATAAAAACAAAAAGTCAAAAAATAAAGACAATTATACTTTGATTTGCACTTAGAGTCTATCAGTTCTCTTTCTAGAAATGGATAGTATTTTATCATCATTTAGAACTAATTGTCTTGATCATTGTCTTGATTAAAATACCCACGTTTTTCACTGCTGCTCATTACTACATCATTGTACATTGCTGTGCATAATGTTCTCTCACTTCTCATTTCATCAGTTTATACATTTTTCCATATAAATTAAATCAATAGTAAAAGATTGTTTTTTGTTATCCATAATCTTTATATTTTAATCTTTGTCATAAGTACAAATGAATATGAATACAAATATAAAAGTAGGTTTAACTGCAGTGTAGACATTCAGTTTGGCTAAGACAGAACTCTTTTCTGGGATAGAAAGACCAAGTTGTAGAGATAATTTCCAATTCATCAAATGATATTTTGGGGGGAGATAAAAGCACTAGCACAATGCCTGGCACAGAGAACATGCTAATAAAAAGTGATTGTTTCTTTCCTTCCTTCCCATTCTGACCACTGTTCTTCACCCATCCTTACCAAGACATTTTTTATTCAAGCTAAACATCTAATCCTTTTAACCAATCTTTCTTACATTATATTTTAACGTCTCCTTCATCATCTAGATATACTCTAGTTTGTCAATATCTTATCCAAAATGTGGCATGCACAAATGAATACAGGAGACCATTTGTCTGATCAGAGCTGTATAAATGTTCTAGAACACAGATTCTTAAACTGTGTTGCAACCTCATATGGGGTCTCATGACTGAATGTGAGGGTTGTGCAATTGTGATTTATTATCAGCAAATGTTTTATTTGTATGTTTATTTACATATCTATATACTTGAGGTTGCATAAAGTTTCTCATGTGAAAAGGGATCATGGGTGTAAAAAATTTAAGAATAGTATCCCTAGACACTATTCTTCTATTAATAAGACTTAAAACTATAGACTTTTGGAGGGTGGAGCCAAGATGGTGGAGTAAAGCCAGGTAGCTACTTGAGCTCTCCCAGTTTTCCTCGAAAACCACATGAAACCAAGTCTCTGAACAGTCTGATGGAATTAAACAATTCTCCAACTCAAGATAGACTGGAAAAACTTCAAGAAAGTCAGTCTCTGGTGAAAAGAGTGTTCAACCCAGCTTAGACTCTGAAAAAGCTGGTGAGAGGGTCTTAATCACAACAAATCAGCAACTAAGACCCTCAGTCCTGGCTCAATAGAGAAGCAGATCAGTGAAGCAGCCTCTAGTCTGAGCTCATAAGATAAACTCTGGGAAACAAGGCTGATTTATGAAAAAAGCAGACAAAGCTACCCCCTGCAAATGGAAGGGGCCCCTGTGCTCAAAGCCAAGGCTCAGAGCTTCACAGGGAGATTGGGACAGTGTCCCCTTTCCCCCAGGAGCAGAGATCAACCATGAACATTTTAAAAAGAGGAAATACTATGAGAAAAGAACCTTGACCATAGAAAATTACAATGGTGACAAGAAAGACCAAAATTCCAACTCAGATGAGAATAAAATGTCCAGAGATGAAATCTTAAAGAGTGATATAAATTCTTAAGTCTTAAATCCAAAGAGACTTCTTAGAAGTGCTCATAAAAAAACTTTAAAAGGAAAATAATAGAGGTAGAAGAAAAATGAGAAAGTAAATGACAGGTATAAAAGAGAGTCAACAACTTGGGGAAAAAAAGGAAAAAAAGAAGAAAACAACTCTTTTTTTCCCTGAGGCAATTGGGGTTAAGTGACTTGCCCAAGGCCACATAGCTAGCATGTGTTAAGTGTCTGAGGCCATATTTGAACTCAGTCTTCCTGACTTCAGGGCTGGTGCTCTATCCACTGGGCCACCTAGCTGCCCCCAAGAAAATAACTCTTAAAAATACAATTGACCAAATGCAAAAATAAATAAATAAATAAATCCACTGAAGAAAACAACATCTTTAAAAGTAGAATTAACCAAATGGAAAAAAAGATATGAAAGCTACCTGAAGAAAATCACATATAAAAAACTAGAACGGGACAAATGAAAGCTAATAACTACAAGACAACAAGAATCAGTCCGACAAACTAAAAAGAATGAAACAATGAAAGAAAATGTGAATATCATTGGAAAAATAGCCAACCTGTAAAATAGATCTAGAAGAGACAGTTTAAAAATTATTGTTCTAAATTAATGTCCTAACCCAAAGAAAAAAACCAAAAAAAAAAAAAGATCCTGGATAGCATTCTTCAAGAAATCATTAAGGAAAACTGCCTCAATACTCTAGAATCAGAGAGGGAAATACTCATTGAAAGAATCCATTGATCACTTTTCTAAAAAGTTTGCACAAGGAAAACCCCAAAGAACATTGTTGCAGAACTCTAGAACTACAATCTCAAGGAAAAACTGCTGCAAGCTGCCAGATGATAAGACTTAAAATCATATTCTTTCTGGAATCATAAGACATAGATATCTCATACTGAGCTCCAAAGTCGACTGTACTTACTGAAATATCTGTTTGTTTTGCACATAAAAGGCCCCATCTCTTCCATTATGTATTTTTGCAGAGCTGGGTTATTTTAATGCAAGTATAGCATTTTATATCAATTCCTATTAACTTTCTTTTTGTTACCACCAATGTATTGAGAAATCTACTTGGGGTACCAATTATATCATTTCATGAATTAGCAATCCTTCCCAATTTTGTCTAGTTTGTAATTATGGGTATTTGTGCTATCTATTTTTCTATCCAAGTATTTAATACATTTTCAAATAGGACCAAGGCTTAGGTATCTGACTAGGGATCTCCCATTAGGATAACATTGGTTCATTAGTGTATATTGGCACTAGTCAATAAGTTCTAAATTCAACTGACAGTACTTTCATCCAGTCTATATCTCTCCACATTATCCACAAAGATATCATGAGAAATTATGTTAAATATCTTGCTGAAATTCAAGTATCCTTTGTCAGTGGAGTTGTTCTGATTTACTCAAGTGATCCAAGAAAAAGAAAAAAAGGAAGGAAGGAAAGAGAGAAAGAGAGAGGAAAGGAAGAAAAGAGGGAAGGAGGGAAGGAAGGAAGGAGGGAAGGAAGGAAGGAACAGAGGAAGGAAGGAAGGAAGGAAGGAAGGAAGGAAGGAAGGAAGGAAGGAAGGAAGGAAGGAAGGAAGGAAGGAAGGAAGGAAGGAAGAACAAGAAGCTTGGGACAGTGCCTCCTTTACTCCAGGAGATCTTTCTACAACTTTCAAGGTTAGAGGTACCAATATCTGTGACCATAACCTATTAACAAACCTCAATCTACTTCAAGTGTAATGAATACACAATATCAACTTTGTATTTTTGTTAGCATCAACTAGTGTATGTGCATACATACAATCATAGTTTAATGATATCCTCCCTGTGACATTGATTAACCAGTAAGAATGATGGTGGTTGTTCCTTCCTGTCTCTCAAGATGATGGACAAAAACCCCAAAAGGTACCAAAGGAAAAGGAAATCAGAATGGAAAAAAAAACAAAAAGAAAGATGAACCTGAAAGAGAGTAAAAGAAAAAAAAGCCTCAAAATCATTGCAATTGGAACCCAGTTCTGGCCTGAGGGAATCAGTAAATATTCCAGTATGCAATGTATTCCTGGTGAGCAGAAATATGTTGCACCAAAAATCTGGATTGAAAGAAAAAAGAGAGAGCAATTTCCTGCTGCTATCTCAAAGCCATTTGGCAGTGGCAAGAATCAAGGAATGCTGGTGGTAAAGATTTGCAAAATGCCTAGGTATTACCCTATTGAGTATGTGCTTAGAAAGCTGGTAATTCATGGCAAAAAGCCCTTCAACCCACATTTGAGGAGACTTCCATCTAGCATCATCCAGGGAATGTTTCTGATCATGTTCACTGGCTGCCATAGGGGCAAGTGAGTAGTTTTCCTGAAGCAGCTGCCTAGTGGCTTAGTACTGGTAACTGGACCTCTGATCATTAACCATGTTCCTCTGAGAAGGACCTATCAGAAATTTGTCATTGTCACCTCTACCAGGGTTAAGCTTTCCTGTGTAAAAATTCCAAATTATCTTGCTAATGTCTACTTCAAAAAGACAGGGCTTTGCAAACGTCACCACTAAGAAGGAGAGATGTTTAACCAAAAAATAAAAATACGAGGTTACAGAGCAGCACATGGCTGATCAGAAAACAGTAGACTCTCAGATCCTACCCCAGATCAAGAAACTTCCCCATCTCTATGACTACCTGTGTTCTGTATTCTCTACCCAATGGAGTTTATCCTCACAAACCAGTGTTTTAAATTTTTAGCAGGGAGTTCTTCTTATAATATTTGGAATAATTAACAAAGACAAAAGGAAAAAAAAAAGAATGATGGGGATTGCCAAGGTAAGATATGATTAAACTGTGACCTGTTCACTTTTCTCCTTTCATCTCTGTAGGATAACATAAGTAGCTAGATGATAGTGGGATAGATTTAGTGTTGAAAGGTGCCTTAAATGATATCAAGTTCTTTTAAAAATAAAGAAATGGAAATGCACATTGATTAAATGATTTGCCTCTGATTATACAGCAATAGTTAACAGAGCCACCTACACATTCTCTGTTGATACAAATTGATATTCTCTGTCTTTTCTAATACACATACTCTGTCTCGTTTAATAATTATAGGTAACACTGATACAGTATTTTCTAGATATTATGTAATTTTGATCTTTGCAACAATGAAGTAGGTGTTAGAATTGTTCCCATCATACAGATAAAAGAAATTGAAGCTAAAACAGATTAAATAAATTGCCAACAGTCACACAGGTATTTGAGAAGGAATTTAAACTAATCTTCTTGATTCTAAGTGCATCACTCTATGATTCTGCCCCTGAATTGCCTCTCCGCTATTGCCCTAATCTTCTTCTGACTAAAGAAAGGATGTAGCTCTGGTCTGCTAGGGTCTAGAGTATTACAGGAAGCATACTTACCAGAAATCTACCCAAAGATGATTTCTTGAATGCAAAATGGATACAGAAAAGGTATATCTCTCCATTACCCTACCACTATTTTTTTGCTTGAATTGAATTCAATGTATAATTCAAAGGGGTCAAAAGATTCTTTTTTTCAAAAGACCTTAAAGATAGGTTATAGAGTGGAGAAGCTTACTCCACAGCTACCCTTGTCATTTGAAAGAATAACAAATCACACTGAAGGATGATTATCAAAGGCTTCCAAGGATTAAGTCCTAGTCATCTTGTCTAAACTAGGTTAAAATATTCCAGACTACTTTTTCCATCTGCCCAATTCAACCTTAGTTGAGGTCACTCTGTCAAGAAAAGGGGGGGGTGGAGAATCAGGTTTTCTCCTGAAAATGAATTTTTTTAGCATTCCCCCATATTTTTCCACTCGGACTTTATTTATTGGACCCTCTGAGGCCTACACTTGCATACCCAGTTTTTGGTTGGAGTATGTGGGGGTAAGAGGGCAATGAAAGACACATCTCAGGACAGTTAAGATTTGGGAAGGGGATGAATAGAGAAGAGAAATTAATAAATTATAATTGCCTGAAAAAAACTGCCTGACAAACTGCCTCATGACTTTTTATGGGGTTTTGCAGTCTTAAATGTTCCAAAATTCTACATGTGTCTTTCAGAGAATGCTTTTGTGCATTGCTTATACATTTGCCAGTTACTTTCTATAGAAGAAACTCTGTCCCACTGAGTCCATTGACCATCCCTATCTTCTGAACTCTGTGTAGATAAATCTATCAGTAGCTTATATCAGCTGTTCACTTTCCCAGTGTTTCTATATTAAAACACAGGGCTATGTAAAATGTGTTGATTAAGGGTCTGGAAATGTTTAATGAAATGCCAATCAAAATTACAGCAAAAGAAGCATTTTTGAAATTTTTTTCCTTAAATCTCAAGCAAAACATTGGCCATGAGGATGCTAAAGCAAATTTCCATGTTCTTAGATCAAATGTGAAATCTGGCATTAATATTAGCAAAGTTGGATGTTTTCCAGTTTGGAGGCAAAAAAATTATTTTTAGTCATAAGATGAGGATTTGCTGTGGTAGCTTCTGGGCATCTTCAGGCAAGCTCTGTACCTCTTTTTCCCACTAGAATCTCCACATAAGGGAAAAAGACTGCAGAATCAAGCCAACCTTTTAAAGATTCCCAACTTTAGTTGGGAGAATGGCTTAGAAGAGGACATTTGGTATAACTCAACTGACTATTGAACATTTAATGGAGATATTGAGTCTTACAGTTATCTCAGGCTTAATACATGGGAATCTATCATTGTTTCTAAAACTCATTTCTTTTTTTATATCCTTTTGCCAATCCATTCTTCCTATATATATATATATATATATATATATATATATATATATATATATCTCCCTAACAATGCCAAAATTGCCTTGACTTTTCCTTTTCCTTCTCATATACACAAATTAACTACCGAATCCTGATTATTTGTGCTTAGTAAAAGCTCATTATATTGAATCAAACTATTGAATTGAGCTTCTCATTCAAAATCTCTCAGATTTGTGCTCTTCTTATTCTTTCTGCCAACCTAGTAGTTCTCATTAATATCCTCCTGAACTATTCCAATAACATCCTAACTAGTCCCCCTTCCTCTAGCATCTAGTACCTGAGATTTATGTTACACTATATCACCATTCTTCTCAGAAGTAACAAATACTAACTGGTGGTATCACTGGAGATGTCTTGCTAGTTCCCTAATGTAGAACTGTGATCATTTCACTCCATTGATCAAAACTCTTCATTGTCTTCCAAATGTTTACAAATTAAAGTTTGAATTCTTTTTTCATGATCTGTAATGTGACATTAACTAAGTTTTTCAGCCTCTTATTACACTACTGTCTTTCATAGATTCTCTTTCATAACCTGTTTAGCCAATCTGGACTATTTCTTAGTGCCCAAACATATCCCAGACTGACCTACTTCCAGGCCTTTGCTTAGGTCACTCCATACCTGGGATGACTTTCCTTCCCTAAGTTCTTTCTACCTGTTGACACCTAACCCATACCTCGAGAATCAGCTCAAGTGTTATATTCTCCATCCATGAATCTTCCTTTGATTCTTTCTCCCTTTGAACTCCAGCATTACAGAGTTTAGATTACACTTAACATATGTAAAGTCCTTTGCAAACTTCAAGATAAATGCAATTATCATCATCATCATCATCATCTGCTAGCTATACAAAAGACCAAATAAATTCATTTATCCAAGTGTAAACAGAATTTTTTGAGACCTGATTGTTAAACATTTACTAGAACAATATTGCATATAATCTCTGCCCAAATAGTATCTTGACCTTATATCCTTCAATTAATGATAGCTACATCAGCTACTATATTAGTGTGAATGTTACCATAATATCTACCACTTTCTATTTTCATGTCAGTTTCACACATTGGATATTGTCCATGAATGGTTTCCAATTCTCCCTCAGTTAGTTCCCTCCATTCCTTTGCTTCTATGTAATCTTATTCTCTTAGGAAGTCCACTGGGGACCGGTTTGCTGTGCATTTTCTTTTAATTACTGCTTGCACCAGAAAGTCCACACTGTCAGAGTAATATGAGCTTTTGTTCTAGTAACACTCATCGCATGGACACAATTTAAACCAAAATGCTGATCAGGATCTGGTGTTCTTTGAATATTTCATCATTGGAATAAACAGTTCCACTAGGATTTACTGAGAGAAAGGCTCTATTTTACATGTTTGAACATGTAAACCTTGGTTAGTACTTCCTTGGGGATCTATTGTATTTATCACACACCAAAGCTATTAATGCTACAGCATATTGCTATAATATAACACACACGTGCTGTCATTATATTGCAATAATTTTAAAACCAAGATGTTAGTAAAGATTGATTCAAGTCCTTTGTTATATCCTTATCCTTTCTGTCTTTTGTATTTGGAATGACATTTTGCTTTCCATATAAATACAGATCCTATTGCTAGTGTTCAATTGGCTTATAGTATCAATTGGCTTCTCTTTATGTGATCAAAAACCCAGGTGAAAATTCAGTCCAAAGTCAGGGTATTTTTTCCCCAAATCTATTGATGTTTGGCATAATCTAGCCAACACATTTGTTGAATCCAAATGTAAAATGTTACATCTGAAGTCAATACCAGGAGGAAAATTTATGGTTGTATTATGCTTTGTCTGAAAATATATGAGGATTTTAGTGGCTAGTAAGGTCAGTATGAGTCAACAATGCTCTATGGTAGCCAAAATATTTAATGCAATCTTAAACTAAACTTCCAATAAACAGGAGACACTGACCTATTTTCTAATTGTCAGTTTCTATTGGGAGTATTTTTATCACTAGATTTTTTATGACTAGAAATAAATGGTTTTAATTTCTTCATCTGAAAATTGTCTGTTTATATCCTTTGACCACTTGTCAATTGGAGAATGCCTTGAATTCTTATGAATTTGAGTCAATTCTCTTTATATTTTAAAAATGAGGCCTTTATCAGAACCCTTGAATGTAAAAAAGGTTTTCCTAGTTTATTGCGTCCCTTCTAATCTTGCCTGCATTGGTTTTGTTTGTACAACGGCTTTTTAACTTAAAATAATCAAAATTTTCTATTTTGTATTCAATAATGTACTTCAATAAGGTACTCGAGTTCTTCTTTGGCCATAAATTCCTTCCTTCTCCACAGATCTAAGAAGTAAATTATCATTTGTTCTTCTAATTTGCTTATAATATCACTCTTAATGTCTAAATCATGAACCCATTTTGACTTTTATCTTGGTATGTGGTGTTAGGTGTGGGTCAATGCCTAGTTTTTTTCTATACTAGTTTCCAATTTTCCCAACAGTTTTTGTCAAATAGGGAGTTCTTATCCCAAAAGCTGTGGGTCTGTGGGTTTGTCAAATACTAGATTACTATAGTTATTGACTATTTTGTTCTGTGATCCTAACCTATGCCACTGATTGACTACTTTATTTTTTAGCCAGTTCCAAATGGTTTTGATGACTGCTCCTTTATAATATAGTTTTAGGTCTGGTACAGCTATGTCACCTCCCTTGATAATTTTTTTCATTAATTCTCTTTAAATTCTTGACATTTTGATCTTCCAGATGAATTTTGCTATTATTTTTTTCTAGATCTGTAAAATAATTTCCTGGGAGTTTGATTGGTATGGCACCAAACAAGTAGATTAATTTAGGTCATATTGTCATTTTTATTATATTTGCTTAGCCTACTCATAAGCACTTGATATTTTTCCAATTGATTTATTTGTGTGGAAAGTGTTTTGTAGTTGTGTTCATGTAGTTCCTGACTTTCCCTTGGCAGATAGATTCCCAAATATTTTATACTATCAACAGTTATTTTGAATGGAATTCCTTTTTGTATCTCTTACTGCTGCACTTTGTTGGTAATATATAAAAATGCTGATGATTTATGTGGATTTATTTTGTATTCTACAATTTGGCTAAAGTTGTGAATTATTTCTAGTAGTTTTTTAGTTGATTCTCTAGGGTTCTCTAACCATACCATCATATCATCTGCAAAGAGTGACAATTTGGATTCTTGATTACCTACTGTAATTTCTTTAGTCTCTTTTTTCTTCTTTTATTGCCAAAGCTAACATTTCTTATACAATATTAAATAATAATGGTGACATGGGCAACCTTGTTTCACCCTTGATCTTATTGGGAATGGTTTGAGTTAATCCCTTTTACACATGATGCTTGCTGATTGTTTTAAATAGATGCTACTGATCATTTTAAGGAAAACTCCATTTATTCTTATGCTTTCTAGTGGTTTTAACAGGAATGGATATTGGATTTTGTCTAATGCTTTTTCTGCATCTATTGAGATAATTATATGATTTTTGTTAGTTTGGTTACAGTCAATTATGCTAATAATTTTCCTAATATAGTACCAGCCCTGCACTTTTGGTCATGGTGCATCAACCTGGGGATAACTTGAGGAACATTACATTTTTAGAAGGACACTGAAAAACTAGAGAAAATTCAGAAGAAGTAAATGAATCATTGTCAGAGTTCTTAACCTTTGTAAAATATCATGGAGAACTTTGGCAATATGAAAAAGTTATGGACTCCTCAGATCAATGTTCAAAAATGAATAAACTACAATATATGGTATTAGAAATGAAATCAATTATAAATTATACTGTCATACAGTTATAAAAATATTTTTAAAGGTCATGGACTCCAAATTAGGAATTCAAGGCTTTTGCTATATGAGGTTCAATTGAAGAGGTTGAAAAACTTTAGGCAGAAGAAAAATTACGATGGTAGAGGATCACTCTTTTCAAAACCTTAAGAGATACCACATGACAGACTTGTCTTCCATAACCCTGAAAGCTATGAGTGGATAACCTCAAATGACTGGAAACTGAAAAGACTTTCTATTGACATTAGGCAAAAAGATACTAAGAATTAAAGCTGTGTCAAGGCAAATTTGCTGAAGCAGGAGATAACAGGCTACCCTTTATGGGAGATATTCTAGCAGAAGTTAGATGATCCTTTCTCAAGTAAGTAAAAAAAAACATATCTATAGATAAGTTCAACCAGAGAGATCAGAAGACCAAATGGGATAATTAACATTTGAGTTGAATGTTGAATGTACAGAAATTGAAAGGTGTTTTAGCATAGGAAAGAGATGAATGAGAGCAATTATGCTCACTTTCCCCTTACATTAGTATAGAGTATTGAATTATCATTTTCTTGACCAATGGGGAAGTCTTATGAAGATGTTCCAGGTTTGAAATTAGAGTAATAAGAGGAGGAACCAAAATAGCAGAGAGAAGGCAGAAGTTTGCCTGAGCTCTCCTCCAAACCCAATCTAAAGACCTTTAAACAATTCTAAAACAAATACTAGAGAGACAGAACCCATAAAAGGATGGGTTGAAACAATTTTACAGCCC
This sequence comes from Myrmecobius fasciatus, assembly GCA_023553655.1. Lineage (NCBI taxonomy): Eukaryota > Metazoa > Chordata > Mammalia > Dasyuromorphia > Myrmecobiidae > Myrmecobius > Myrmecobius fasciatus. The sequence goes on from JAJPUD010002947.1 coordinate 180,390, forward strand.
AAGACAACTTAAACATTTGACAGGAAAGGTCTGTCTCACTGGAGTGAGAGTAGAGCAAAGTCCAGAATGACCATGCTGGTGCAGACCAAGTTCCAACAAACCAGGAGAAAATCTTTGGAGTTAATGAATCAGCAACTGCAGTGGCTGCTTCCAGAGTTCTATCTCACACATGATAAGGGGGTCACACAAGTGATCAGAAGGGAATTAGAAAGGTCTCTTTGCTGGCACCAAGAGCAGAACTCTATTGTTTTTTTTCTATTCTCAGATCCACATTTTAGACCTGAGTGACAGTCTCAGGATGAGAAGGAGCAATAGGACACCAGGGCTTGTGGCCACTATTAAGTAGGGACCATCATCACAGTTCCAGGGTAGAAAAGAGTGTCTGTAGTCACTCACAGACCAGAGCAAGGCCAGGAGAGTAGTAAACACAAGTGTTTTAAGGAGAGTAGGAAGTACACTTCCAAAGGAGTATGGAAAAACTGAAAACTTAGAGATCTCTAGAAGTATCTCTGAAAATAGTTGTACAAAATCCCATAAGCTTGGAACAATGCACCCTCCATAAATGGAAGCAGAGCTCTATTTTAGCAAAAAGTTATAAATCAACAAATAGACTGGAAAATGAACAAACAAAAAAAATCTAATCATAGAAAGTTACTATATGGTAACAAGAAAAATCAAAACACATACTTAAAAGAAAACAGAAAAATCAAATTCATACATACAAAGCTTTAAAGAAAAAAAATAGAAGTTAGTCTCAGACCATGGAAGAGCTAAAAATGATTTTAAAAATCAAATAAGAAAGTTAGAGAAAAATTGGGAAGAGAAAAGAAAGTGATGCAAGAAAATCATGATAAAAATGATCACAGCTTCATCAAGGAGGTACCAAAAAAAATGAAGAATTTTTTTTGCTGAGGCAATTGGGATTAAATAATGTGCTCAGGATCACACAGCTAGGAAGTGTTAAGTATTTGAGGTCAGGTTTGAACCCAGATCCTCCTGACTTCAGGGCTGGTGCTCTATTCACTGCACCATGTAGCTGTTCCTAAGAAAATAATATCTTAAAAACAAAATAGTCCAAATGGGAAAAAATATAAGGCAATATTAAATGTTATTAGAAAAACAACTGACTTGAAAACCTGATCCAAGAGAGCTAATTTAAAAATTGCTGGACTACCAGAAAGCCATAAAAAAGAGCCTGAATATTACCTTTCAAGAAATTACCAAAAAAAATCTGATCCGATATTCTAAAACCAGAGGCTAAAATAGAAATTGAAAGAATCCTCAATCACCTCCTGAAAGAGATGCCAAAATGAAAACTCCTAGGGATATTGTAGTTAAAGTCCTAGCTCCAAAATTAATGAGAAAATATTGCAAGTAGCAAAAAAGAAACAATTCAAGTATTGTGGAGTCACAGTCAGGATAACACAAGATTTAGCAGTTCCTATATCAAAGAATCATGGGACTTAGGATATAATGTTCTGTAGAACCAAGAAGCAAGGATTACAATCAAGAATCACTTACCCAGTGAAAATGAATATAATGTCAGTTATAAAAAGAGAAAAATTAGCACTCAATGAAATGGAGGACTTTCAAGCATTCCTTAATAGAAAATTTGACTTCCAAATACAAGATTCAAGAGAAGCATAAAAAGGTAAACAGGAAAGAAATCAAAAAGGACTTAATAGGGTTAAATTGTTTACATTCCTACATGAGAAGATAACTTTTATAACTCATAAGAACTTTCTAATTATCATGGCAATTAGATGGATCATATATATACAGAGGACACAGATGTGAGTTGAACATGATAGGATGATTATCTCTAACAATAAAATTAAGGGGTGAGAAAAAGGAATACACTGGGAGAAAGGGAAAGAGAAAGGTAGAATGGGGTAAATTACCCTGTATAAAAGAGGCAAGAAAGAGCTATTATAGTGGTGATTAAGATGGGGAAGGATATGGGGAATGCTTGAAACTTATTCTCATCAGAATTGTCTCAAAGAGGCAATAATATACACTCAATTGTACATCTACAGAAATCTATCTTACCCTAAAGGAAATAATAGGGAAAGAAGGTAAGGTGGGGGTGCTCATAAAGGGGAGGACAGATTGGGAGAGGTTATAGAAGCAAAACACTTTTAAGGAAGGATAGAGTGAGAAAAGAGAGAATAAAATAAACAATAGGGATAGAAGGAAATATATGAAATCATAACTGTGAAAAAATTGAAGCAAGTTTCTCTGTTAAAAGCCTCATCTCTCAAATACTTGGAGAAAGTAGTCAAATTTATAAAATAACAATAATTCCCCAATTGATAAATGATCCCAAAATATGAACTAATCAGTTTTCATATGAAGTAATAAAAACTATATATAATCATATGAAAAATGCTCTAGATCACTTTTCATTGAAGAAAAGCAAATTAAAACAGTTATGAGGTACTACCTCATAACTATTAAGATCATCCAATAGAACAGAAAAGGAGAATGATAAATGTTGGAGGAGATGTGGGGAAAATTGAGATTCTAATGTTGGTGGAATTGTGAACTGCTTCAACCTTTATATAGAGCAATTTGGAATTGTACCTAAATATTTATGGCAGCTCTTTTCTGATTACAAAGAATTGGAAACTGAGGGGATGCCCAACATTTGCATTTGGGGCATCACTGAACAGTTTATGGTATGTGATTGTGAAGGAATAATATCATGATATAAGAAATGAGGAATTAGATCCTCTCAGAAAAAAAAACTGGGGAGACTTACATGAACTAATACAAAGTGAAATGAGAAGAACTAGGAGAGTAATACACACAATAATAGCAATATTGTAAGGTGATCAACTGTTTATGATTTATCTATTCTTTTTTGGATTAAAACTGTTTATTTTCAAAACATATGCATAGATAATTTTCAACATTCACCTCTATAAAACCTTGTGTTCCAAATCTTTTTTTTCCTTCCTTTCCCCCTACCCCCTCCCTTAGATGGCAAGCAATCCAATATGTTAAACATGTGCAATTCTTATATATGTGTATATATATATACATGGATATATATATATCCATGTATATATATATATATCCACAATTACCATGGTGCACAAGAAATATCAGATCAAAACAGGAAAAAAATGAGAAAGAAAACAAAAAGCAAGCAAACAACAATAAAAATGTGAAAATACTAGGTTGTGATCCACATTCAGTCCCCACAATCCTCTCTCTGGGTGCAGATGCCTCTCTTCATCACAAAACCATTGGAACTGGCCTGAATCACCTCCATATTTAAAAGACCACATCTACCAGAAGTGATCATCATATAATCTTGCTGTTGCTATGTACAACATTCTCCCACTTCTACTACTTCACTTAGCATCAGTTCATGTAATTCTCTCCAGGTCTTTCTGAAATCATTCTGCTAATCGTTTCCTATAGAACAATAATATTCCATAATATTCATATACTATAACTTATTTAACCATTCTCCAACTGATGGGCAGCCACTCAGTTTCCAGTTTCTTGCCACTAGAAAAGGGGTTGCTACAAATATTTTTGCAGACATAGGTCTTTTTCCCTTTTTTATGATCTCATTGGGAAAGAGATGTACTAGAAACACTGCTGGATCAAAGGGTATGCACAGTTTGATAGTCTTTTGGGCATAGTTCCAAATTGCTCTCTAGAATGACTGGATCAGTTCATAATTTCAGCAACAATATATGTGTCCCAGTTTTAAAAAAAAAGAAATTAGGATTTTACTGAAGCACAGACCAACAACATGAAACTCATTTTTAAAATTCCTAATTATTTCTAGAATAAGATATAAATACCTCTGGTTACTTCACAGTGTAGCTCCAAACTATGTTTCCACACTAATCATGTGTTGCTTCCCTTCAGCTAATTTTTTGTTTCACCTAAACTGGCCTGCTTATGCAACATTTCATCTATTATTTCTATATCTTTGTCCTGTCTGTCTCTCTTACCTAGAATGTACTATCTCTTTAATTCTGCCTTCTAAATTCTCTAACTTCTTTCAAGGTTCAGCTCACATGATACATGATAAGCCTTCCTATTATTACTGTTCTCTACTATCAAAATTATTTTTCCTTTATTTTTTTATATATTTTGCATCTACCTATCCATGTACACTTCATTTTCCTCGGGTAGACTATGAGCTCATTTGACTAAGCATTGCCTTGATGCCTGTCATATTGCCTGATACATAATAGTTACTTAGTGGATATGTGTTGGATTGAATTCAATTAAATTAAATCCCTCTTCTAGCAGTGTGACAAAGCATATAGGATATGCTTGATGTAGTCACTGACTGCTGATTAAGCTTTTCTTTTAAAAAAAAGATAATTTTAAAATTCTATCATTTCCCCTCTTGCTATTTTTTCTTCCTATGTAAAAGCAAACCTAATGGCCAATCAAAGGACACACATTTTTCAGTGACCTTTCTGTCAGTGATATCAACCCCATCATAGACCCCATTTCTCCACTTTTGTTCTTGTTTCCAGTAGTCACTTTAACTTAAATAGGATTAATATTTGAACTAAAAGACCTTTGGCTACGAGAGTTGTCTGAAATCTATGGAAAGTGAACACCTGGTTATGGTTTCATTAAAAACAAGAAGAGAACACCTACACCACTCTATGTTGTAAATTGAATCCTTCCTATATAAGTGAAGGCATTTGTTCTCCTTGAAATGGCTTACTACTAGTGTTACCACAGTGTATGGTAAAAATTAATCTTGTAAGAGGATATATGGGAAGATAGATCAATATATTGAACATAATCTTGCTACTTTAGAAAAACAACAATTTGTTCATTGGAACAATAAAGTGCAATAAAATAATTGCACAAATACAAGAAGAGGGAAAAGTCACTAGATAACAATTCATAGCAAGAGATTTTGGTTGAATATGATTCAAAGGGGTGATGTGGTAATCAAAATCAATCAATCAATAATATCCCAGGTAACTAGATGGCACAGTCAATAGAGTGCCAGGTCTGGCAGGAAGACTCATCTTCCTGAGTTCAAATCTGGGCTCAGATATTTGGTTGACTCTGTCCAAGTCATTTGATCCTGTTTACCTTAGTTAATAGCAAAAGACTTTTTTTTTCCAAAACAAAAATCAAACAAAAAATAAGTGGGGCCAAAAAACCTCAAGCACAGTAGAAAGGACTAAACAACAAATGTTGCAGACACTGTACTAAGTTTTGGGGATACAAAAAGAGGCAAAAAATAGTGCCTGCCATCATGTAGTTTGCAATCTAATCTTAATTATCTAAGATAAAACTAATACATAAAATTTGATATAATCTCAGGCTACATTGATAGAGGTCTGCTATCTGGAAGAAGGTAGGGTCATATCCCTGCTGTAGTCCATGGTCGTTAGTCTACACTTTTAGTAATGTTTTCAATTGTGTGCTCCATGGTTTAGGAGAAACATAAACAAATTTAAGTATCCAGAGAATAAAGTGAGCAGGATTATGAAGAAATTAAAAATCCTATCATAAAAGGAATATTTTAAGAAATTGATTAGGGTTAAGCATTGTGTGCATTTTTCCTGGGAAAGAGAAGATTTAGGTAGGAGTTATAAGGATTCAAATATTTGAAGTTATATCATTTGGAAAAGACATAGAACTTATTTTACATGAATATGAAGGGGAGAGCTAGAACTGATTATGAAACCACCGATAAGCAAATAATAACTCACTCTAAGAAGCAATTTCCTATCAATTATAACAGTCCCCCAAAAATGAAATGGCCTGTCAGAATAAGTTGTTTCATGTTCCATAGGAAGGCCATGCAGATGTGTTGCAATGAGAAAGTATAATGAAACAGGCTTGTTTTGAAGACAGAATTTAATTTTTCTCAGCCTCAGTTTCCTCTACTATAAAATGGTTGTTGTAATAGCAACTAACTAGATGGGTTGTTTTGAGGATCAAATGAAATAACATATAAAGTTCTCTACTAAACTGAAAATACTACATGAGTGGTTAGTATAATGTTATTGTTACAGTCATTATTATTATTATCATTGTTCTGCAACATCAGTACTACATTCAATAAATCAATATAGCAACAAGAATTTATTAAAGCATCTACTATGTTCCAGGAACTCTGATATGTGCTGAGGATAAAAGCATAAAAATGTAAAACATATCTTATCTTCAAGGAGCACAAAGGGAAATATATATAGCTTCATTGATGTAGAGAATTCCTAGGAAGGAAACTCTCTCCAGTGCAGATTTGTCATTACTCTGCAAGTTACAGTCTTGGATAGTTTATCAGGCAGTTCTTTTGAATCCATCCCCTCAGTTAGGAAATGTCTGAAAAATCATAACATATTAATGTAACATTAACATTATTTTTTTTGTTTGTTTTTTGTGAGGCAATTGAGGTTAAGAGACTTGCCCAGGGTCACACAGCTAGGAAGTGTCTGAGACCAGATTTGAACTCAGGTCCTTCTGACTTCAGGTCTGGTGCTCAATCCACTGCGCCACCTAGCTGCCCATAATGTGGCATTATTTAAGGAATGATGAAAGGAAATGTTTCAGAGAAACTGGGGAAGATTTGCATGAATTGATGCAGAATTGGCAAAATCAGAAAAATATATTTAACAATTGTATTTTAAGGTCACTTCTGAAAGACTCAAGAACTCTGACCATTGCATTGACCAATTATGCTTTCAGAGGATCAATGAGGAAGCATTCTATCCACTTCCTGACAGAGAGTCAGGAAAGACAGAATGAGACATACATTTTTGGACATGGACAATGTAAGGATTTATTTTGTTTGATCATGCACATTTGTTCTTAAGATGTGATTGTTTTTAAATGGGGGGGTGAGAGAAAAAATTGATGTTTGTTAATTGAAAAAATTTTAAACACTAAAACAGAGAAACAGAATTCCTTGAAAACTCTGAGAAATTAAGGGTCATGAATTAACTATGTATCAGATGCAAAATTTAAATCTAATTCTTCCCAAATCTAAGACCAGCTCCTTGTCCTTTACCATGCTGGCTATTCTACACAAAATATATTCTAGATTAATACGAGATAATTTTGATGAAGGACTACAGAAGTAGGCACTAGCTGCTAGGAGAAGGTGGGATCAGGAAAAAAAACCCTCTTAATAAGCAACTGAAGTAAATTTTGAAGAAAACTAGAGATTCCAAGGGGTGGAGTTGAATAGAGGATACATTCCAGGCCAGCCTGTGCAAAGTTGGGGGGGGAGGAAGGCCACACAAAGCAAAGCTGTAAAATTCCATTATTAAACCATAAAATCATAAAAACAGGTAGTAGCAAGAGACATCCTGAGCTCATCTGGTTCAGTACCTTGTCTCCAGGCTCTTATCTAAGCCATTTCAGACAGATTAATGTTTATGTTGTACTAAAAGACCTCCAGGGGAGGATACTTCCCAGGCTCCCTCAGGACCCCATTCCCTATACTAGGCAGGTTTGACCAGTCCATCAGCCCATGGACTAGTGGCTCCTAGGCAGTGATCTCTATATTCTTTTCAGGAATATTGTCCCTAACTACAAAGGTACATTGAAGGAAATACTTAAATGAGTTCATAAAAGATATTTCAAGGTGCTGACCTGGCAGATTGGTCCAAATTTTCCTTGTGATGAGTCTTGATCCCAAGACCCATTCCCAAATTGACCTATTTCCTTGGAAGGCTCTGAAGGACTGTATTCACTTCTCATCTTAAACAGCTTTTATAATGATACTTTCAACACCTTCAGCCTAGAAAACAGTCTGATACAACTCCCCAGTGGGAGGTCTGGTCCTTCAAGGCCACTATTTCAATTAGACACCCAGCTTCCTGATGGGGTAATATAAGAGCACCCTCTAATCACTCTTTGCTTCTTCCTTAATCTCAAACCTGTTTTCTTTACCACCCTGGAAAATAAAAAAGGGGGGAAAGAAATTCAAGAAGACAGGGAATCCCTTATCTCAGCAGAGCCTTCAGTTTAGCTCTGCCACTGGGCAGGAGACAAGGAAAAACAAACAGGGCTTGGCAAGAGGTCATTAGGGGACACTCCATCTTGCCTCTGTCACCCACATGGGCATTAGGGCTACTTTACCCTTAACTGGATAATGCACACACTACTTAATTGCCTCTTGTATTAGGCCCTGCAGGGATATACTACCAGGCACTTGGGAAGAATTCAAATATAGACCTCCCAGCTTAGGTCAGGTCCCACAGGATGTATTAAGAAACAGTCAGGGTATTTGGAAGATTATCCCACACACATGCACACACCACATAGGTCTAAAAAAGGAGATTTTCTTCAGTAATTTCTTGCAAGTACTCTCTGCTGAATGCCAAAGGACCTATCTGGGTATCAGAGTCCTTCATATGACTCTCCACTCAGCCCTAGGCTCAAGAAAGTAGTTTCACTGACTTGCTTCCTTTAAAACTGTTTGCACAATGAATTTTACCTTCATTTAAGCCAACCCTAGTAATAGCCTGTGGATATCCTTTGGAGAAAAAAATAATATTTATGAAAATTCTAGGGAAGGGAATGGAAGGGAATGGAAAAACATGAATCTAATATTAAGAAGGTAGTGGGAAGATAGCATAACTAAAATAATTTTTCTTTTCTTTTGCTTTTAAAGAAACTAGCATTGTATATTAAACCCTGGATTTGAGTCAGAAAACCCCATGATCATAATCCAACATTGGGAATTGAATGGTATATGTGATTATGTCACAAACTCCCCAAGCTTCAGTTTCATCATCTGCTAAATATGCATAGCAAATTATCTCTCAAAATTTGTGAAATTCAAACTCAAATATATACAAAGTGCTTTGCAAATTTGAAAATACTATATAAAATCAAATATACATTTATTAAATTATGGTATATGAATATTATGGAATATTATTGTTCTGTAAGAAATGACCAGCAAGATGATTTCAGAGAGGCCTGGAGAGACTTACATGAACTGATGCTGAGTGAAATGAGCAGAACCAGGAGATCATTATACACGGCAACAACAGTACTATATGACAATTAATTCTGATGGACATGGCTCTCTTCAACAATGATATGTTTCAAACCACCTCCAATTGTTCACTGAAGAAAGCCATATACACCCAGAGAGAGGGATGCGAAATGTGGACCACAACATAACATTCTCATACTTCTTGATTGATGTTTGCTTACATTGTGTTTCCTTTATCTGATATGTAGTTTGTGTAGATAAGATTTTTCTTGCACAACAATGATAAGTTTGGAAATATGTGTACATATATTCGATTTGCCAATATTTTAACATAATTAACATGTAGTGGATATCCTGCCATCTAGGGAAGGGGTGGGGAAGTTGGGGGGAAAAATTTGTAACGGAAAGCTATGTAAGGGTTATTGTTGAAGAATTACCCACACATATGTTATGCAAATAAAATAAAATTTAAAAAAATATATACATTTATTATTCTAGGAATGTTGTTCCTAGAAACACAAATTATTAAAATTAACAAAAATTAAAAAGGTATCATAAAATGTAGTAAATTTTAAAAGGGATCATTTCCAGAAAAGTAAGTCTGAACCACTACTATAGTCCCAGATAGATGAGGAGACTCAAGAAACTTTGGAATGTCTGAGTACACTGCATTCTAGATAGAAGTTAGCCTATTCTAGATAAGCTTCAATACACTCTTTTCTTCTCTTTGGACATTTTCTTCTCCTTTTTCTAATTACCACATTAAACTCTTTCTACAATCTGTTATATCTGGATGTGTTCTTATTGCTAACTTCTTATCCCAAACCCCTCAATCCTAACTTGCTTCTCCCATTTCCTTCAGAAAATAGTAGCTACTTTGTCATTATCTGTCAAGTCTTACAATTCTATAAACTTAAAATCTAAATAAGCACTCCTAATTGTGAGCTCCAATCTTACATGACCAGCTAATTATGATATATTTCTAGGGGCATACTGGTAAATGTTTAGCAATTAATCCCTCCTCCAAATGTAATTTTTATTATTAACATTTTGTCTAACACTTTCTCAAGTTTAGACAATTGATGAAACAATAAACTTCAATGGGTATCGTTTGCAGATTTCTGAAGTATAAATGTTCACCCTAAAATTTTAATAACTGTTTCTCAAAGACCAATACACCGATGGATATTTCCCTCTTAATGTGTCAAAAAGCATAACACAATGAAAGTCCCTCTTATCTATCCAAAGCCAGTTCTCTTCCCAGTTTTTCTATTTTTGTGAAAGACACTACCATCTTTACATGCATGCAGATTCATTACTTTGAAATCATTTTTCACTTCTCACTTAATTTTTCACACTCTCCCTACCACCACATCCACTACATCCAATCACCTGACAAATGTTGATTCTGCCTCTTTCATACAAATCTAGTACCACTTCCCAGATCAAAGACCTTTAGTGTCTCTCTGTTGTTTGTAGGTTAAATACAAATGCCATTTGGTTGGTATTTAAAGCCCTATCCAATCTGATTCTAGTTTACTTTCCAGGCTTCATAAATATCACTCTCTCTTTACCATCTGCATTTATCCCCTATTGCCCACTTACTATTCCTTCTAACCAGGATTTCATCTCTCATTTCAATGCCTGCTTTTGTATATGTTGTTATACGCTTTCCTGGAACATGCTCCTTTTCACTTCTGCCTTACATAATTACTACCAAGATCATATCAGATGCCATTGCTCCATTTAAGCCTTTCCTAATCCTCCTCCACTGCTAGTAGCCTCCAAAATTACTTTACATTTGTCTACATATTGCTTCTCCTCAATAATTTTTTTCTTTTGTTCTGAACTTAAAATAAGAGCATTTCCAAATATACAACAGAAAGCAAAAAGTATCATGAATGAGTCTCTATTTTATAGGTATGGCTTGCTTTAAAAAATAAAAAGTAAATAAAAGCCCACAATTTATATAAAATTCTTCTGCTCATCTATGTTTCCTTCTGAACTTCCTTTTGTCAAAAAAATGGTTGCCTTTTGTTTTTGACATAATTCTTATCAATATTTCCTTCCCCTCTCTAATGTTCACTCCAATAAAATTCAAGAGAAATGGAGGAAAAATGTAACAAATAAGCATGATCAAGCAAAATGAATCTATACACTGACTGTGTCCAAAAATAAATGCCACTTTATGCCCTTTGAGTCTGTCACTTTTATTTTAGGAGATGGGTTACATCCTTTATAACAGATCCTCTGGAAAAATGTGAGTTCCTTATATTGATTAGGGTTTTGAAGGCTTTCAGAGTCATTTCCCCCTTTACAACACTGCTTGCTTATAGAAGCTTGTTCCATGATTTTGCTTTAATCTGCATCTGTTTTTATTCACAGGTTTATCTAAAATTGTTCCTTTCAATTCAGAGAGTAATAATATTCAAATATATTTACATGTCACAGTGTTTTCAAGCATTTCCCAAATGATGGGCACCGTCTTCAATTCTCTTTGTTTTTTCTTTCTTTTTTCACTTTTTAATCATCCCCCATCTTTCAGGATCAATAAGTTTATTTTGTTTGTAGCTGTTTCCTCCTTGGTATTATCCTCTCTCTTAATGTTCACCTCCCTATCTCTACTTATTTCCCTGTTGAAGTTGATGCATTACTTCTAAACAGAACATAGGTTTATCCCTCTTTTGTCCATTTCAGATAAGAATGGGATTCATCTGATACCCTTTCTCCCTTCCCTCTCTTCCATGTTTATATATTCTTCTCAAACACCCTAATAGTGAGAAAAAGCAATTTCCTCCTCTTCTTTCTCTCTTTGACAATTAAGTAGTCCTCTTTTTGTCCTCCTTTCTCTTTCTTTTCTAAAGACCCTAAAAATTAAACCACTAAATACCCAAGGGTTTTCTTATTTAACTTCCTCTATATCCTTTGAAGACATAAAGGTTCTGAAAGGATAGTTATCTCTTCTCCCTCTATGAAAATGTTAAAATTATAGAATTATACAGTTCCTTCTAATTGCTCAAAGAGACTTACCTTTCTACATTTGTCTTGACTCTTGCATTTACATTTCAAAATTTGCATTGATTTGCATCTTTTGATCAGAAAATTTTAGAAGTTACCTATTCCATTAAAGTTCTTTTATTTGCTCTTTGGGATCATACTCAGCTTTTTCAATATGGTTATTTTCTTGGTTTTATGGCTATCTCTTTCAACTTTTGGACTATTTGATTCCAAGATCTTCTTTAGCTTTAATAGAAACTTCCACATCTTATATGATCTTGATTGATTTTTTTATATTTAAATTACTTCTTTTTGGATGTTTGCAATTTTTCCCCTTTGATATGGGAACTTTGGAATTTGTTTATTTGCTTTCTGTTGGAGTTCCCTTCTGGAAGTGATTGGTGGCAATTTTCTATCTTATTTTTCCTCTCTGGTTTTAATAAATCTAGAATTTTTTTATGTGTGATTTCATAAAATATAATGGCTGGTCTTTTTTTTAATTATGGTTTTCAGCTTTGACCACAATAGAATGTTATCTCCTTGTAGTCAAGGATTGTTTTGATTTTATCTTTTTATCTCCAGCACAAAGCTCAGAGACTATCACACAGAGCATACTTTGTTGACTGATTGGTTGCAAGAGGCCTTATTAGAGATCAATTAGACTAGTTCCTTCATTTTACAGGTGAGGAAGTTACAGTCTGGAAAGCAGGATACTTGAGTTCCCCTTTTCCATTATCAGAGGTCAAGACTTTACCCTGGATTTTCTGTGACCAAGTCTTTCAGTTATACTGAGCTGTGCCTTTGGGTTGGGTGCTGTTATATAAAAGTGGGACAAGTTTTAGAAGTGCCTTTGCCTCAGTAAATAATTATAATAAGCTTGTATTTGCACAGCCAGTCCTTTGACTCTTTCTTATCTATCTATTCCCCACATGTAGACCAATTCCTTATATAGTATGGTCCCCCAAAATATTTGCTTAATGAATAAAATATATGCATGAATAAAGAAATGAATGAACATATTAAAACACTTTCCCACATGTTATCTAAGTTAGCTGCTTCAATGGCAGAGTATGTCAATGATTTTTTGGTAGTAGTAGGAGATAACAGTAGCATGGTTTAGATTGTTAGGAACAAAGCTGAAATCTATGAATTGGAGGCGTCAAGTAGGAAAAGAACACTAGTAATAGAAGTGGGGGAGAATCTGAATATTAAAACTTAGTGAGAATCTGAATGTTAAAACTTAGTGAGAAATAAGGGAGCACACTAGTGATAGATGGAATTAGATTATATGGGAAAATAATATTAAATTTGAGAAAAACCCATGTCCTATTGTGAAGTACTTGAAAAAATACGCTGAAGCACAAGAAATACAGATCAGAAAGCTGATAAAAACTTCTGACCCCAATGCTAATATTTTACACAGAGTAAGTATTCATTCAATAGTGAATGAAAGAAGAAATTAAGGATCCTAGAATCACCTGTACATGGATAAAATAATCTCTAGAAAATACTGAACTATGTTGAGTGAGGTTATATGGTTCAGTGAAAAGTCTATTGGATTTAGAATTAGAACATCCACCTTTTAAATTATTACTTGTATAGATTTAGAGAGGTCACTTAATCTCTCTGGGCTTCAGTTTCATCATCTAGCAAATGAGAGGGTAGGACTATGTGAAAACTAGGAGCTGTCCCTTCTAAGGCACCATCTACAACTATTATCTTATGATCTCCTAGACCTGAATGCCAATAATAAGCCCAGAGATCTTGTGTAGCAAGCTTTAACTAGGCTTATACCTTTCCCTAGAATTGAACCACAGACTACACTTCGTAGCTGTACAGCAAACTAATTGGCAAGGCCTCTTCTGGGGATACATCTGGACAGTCTCAAAGCCAATCAAATCCACAAACATGAAATGGAGATAAGGAAAATGAAGCAGCAGCTTCCCTTTAAAGATGATTTGTAAGGGCAGCTAGGTGGCGCAGTGGTTAGAGCACCAGCCCTGAAGTCAGGAGGACCTGAGTTCAAATCTGATCTCAGACACTTCCTAGCTGTGTGACCCTGGGCAAGTCACTTAACCCCAATTGCCTCAGCAAAAAGCAAAAAAAAAAAAAAAAAAAAAAATAAGATGATTTGTAGATCTAATCATTCCAGCTTCCATTGACAGTATTCTACAGTTTAGAGAGCACAGAACAGGAATTATGGGATTTGATACTCATAACATAACTATATGAGTCAGAGTAACAAGAGTTTAGGAACAATGAAGTCAAAGAAACTAATTCTGCCATTTATTACCTGTGTGACCTTAGGTACATTCCAACTCCTCTCTGAGCCTCTACTTTCTCATCTCTAAAATGGGGCAATAGGACTGGATGGCCTCTAAGTTCTCTTCTGATTCCAAATAGATAAAACAATTATTCTATGATCAAAACATGAATCTCAACTTATGGCTTAATATTTGTAAAAGCTTAGATATACAGATATTGATCCTCTGAGTTAACCTCTCTGGGAGTGCTTTCTCATTTCTCAAATAAGGGAATTGGATTAGATTTCTAAAGTTATTTCAAATTTCAAATACATGATCTTAATTTCACCAAAGTCAAACAACTAGCTAATGTCAGGGATGGTATTAAACCCAGGAGATTTAATTGCAAATACTGTGCACTTTCTTTTTAAAAAAATAGTATTTTATTTTTCCAAATATATACAAAGATAGTTTTCAACATCCACCTTTGTAAAACTTTGTGTTCCAATTTTTTTCCAGTCTCTTCCTGCTCCCCCTCTCCAAGACGGCAAGCAATATGATATGGGTTAAATGTTTAATTCTCCTAAATATATTTTCATATTGATCATTCTACACAAGAAAAATCAGATCAACAGGAGGAAAAAAAGCACGAGAAAGAAAGAAAAAAAACAAGCAAACAACAACAAAAGATGAAAATGCCATGTTTTGATCCACATTTAGTACCCATGGTCCTCTCTGTGGATACAGATGGCACTTTCAATCACAAGTCTACTGGAATTGCCTTCAATCATCTCATTGTTGAAAAGAGCCAAATCCATCACAATTGATCATCATATAATTTTGTTACTGTGTAAAGCTTCTTTTGGTTCTGCTCACTTCACTTAGCATCAATTCATGTCTTTCTTTTCTGAAATTAAGCTGCTCATTATTTCTTCTAGAACAATGATATTCCATAACCTTAATATACCATAACTTATTCAGCCATTCCCTAACTGATGGGCATCCACTTATTTTCCATTTCCTTACCACTACAAAAAAGGGCTGCTACAAATATATTCACACGTGTGCATCCTTTTCCCTTTTTTATAATCTCTTTGGGATACAGGCTCAATAGACTGGATCAAAGGATATGCATAGCTTTACAGACCTTTGTGCAAAATTCCAAATTGTTCTACAAAATGGCTGGATCACTTCACAACTCCACCAACAATACATTACTGTCCCAGTTTTCCCTGCTGTGCACTTTCTTTTCTTTCTTTCTTTCTTTCTTTCTTTCTTTCTTTCTTTCTTTAGCGACCTCTCTACATCCTTACTTCCTTCTTTCCTTCCTTCCTTCCCTCCTTCCTTCCTTCCTTCCTTCCTTCCTTCCTTCCTTTCTTTCTTTCTTTCTTTTTTTTTTTTTGCTTTTTGCTGAGGCAATTGGGGTTAAGTGACTTGCTCAGGGTAGCACAGCTAGGAATTGTCTGAAATCAGATTTGAACTCAGGTCCTCCTGACTTCAGGGCTGGTGCTGTATCTACTGGGCCACCTAGCTGCCCCCCTGCTGTGCACTTTCAATGCCATAACTGCCTTGTGCATCTTGGGTACTAATCATATGCCAAAACAGCATACACACATATGCACGCACACACACACACACACTCACACACACACACACACACACACACACACACACACACCACTTCAATAAACTGAAATAGGCCCAGAAAATTTTTTTAATATCTTTATGTATACTCTAAAGGGACAAATGACATTTTTTGCACTGCAATTAAATTAATTGACTATACTGACTCAAAAAAAAATGTTCATTAGTGACTATGGAAAAGTACATCATAGCATCTGAGGGAACCCAAAACCCTCCATGCCATTTTATCCAGACCTGGATATGCCTGAATGACAATCCTTTAACAATATACCTGACCCATCATAATAATGATGTATCTTTATGTAACATGTTAAGGGTTAACACTCAGCACTGTGAGGTAAATAAAGCAGAGGGATATAATTTCAATTATGTGCCAGTGAGGAAATGTAAAATGGCTAGTTCATTGTCACCTAAAAAATATCAAAGCTTGGACACAAACCCATCTTGTAATTTCAAGTCCATTCCTTTTTTAGGAACTTCCTTGGTAATAGAGGCAAATAGAATAAAATGAGGATACCATACAAATTTCCCTGATTATTTAACCTTATGGTGACATATAAATCTTCTTTGTTTGGATTTGGTCTCTTCTGTGTAAGATAACAAATGAATCTGTTAACTTTGCCCTATTTCCTCAAATTCTCTTTGTGTCCTATTTCCCCTATTCCTTGACCCTTCATGCCCTCACACTGTCAATTGTAGGTTGGGTGGTCAACCCCTTTTTACTTCTCCCAGACTATATTCAAAAAAATTTAAGTGGAACACCAGGCTGAATGATCAGAAAGTGTTTTTGAATGTGAGGTAGGATAGCATCCCTTAGCCTTATCCCCAGTCTACTCAGATGGGATTCTATTTAAATAATCACCCAAGAGATTCAGCTCATGGATACATTCATATTTGCTAATTATAAGATAAGAACAGGAAGGAACTTTCACAATTTTTGTCTAATATCTTGGCTTTCCAGATTATAAAGTCATATACTTAGAACTCTGTGGAGGGGGTAGAAACTACCAAAGCCATCATTTTACAGATAAAGAAACTGAAGCCCAGAAACTTTAAGTGATTTGTCCAAAGTCACACAGCTAATAAAAGGCAGGCCAGAACTTCACACTTCTCACACTGGCTAAGACAATAGGAAAATATAATAACAATGCAGGAGGGGATGTGGGAAAATAATAAGTCATTGTTGGTGGAGCTGTGAACTCACCCAACCATTCTGGAAATCAATTTGGAACATGCCCAAATGGCTATCAAACTGTGCATACCCTTTAATCTAGCAGTGTCATTATTGGATCTGTATTCCAAAAATTCATAAAATAGAGGAAAGAAACCACATAAAATATTTGTAGCAACTTTTTTGTGATGGCAAAGAACTGGAAGTTGAATGGATGTCCATCAGTTGGAGAAGAGCTGGATTAATAATGGTATATGAATGTTATGGAATATTATTAATCTATAAGAAATGATGAACAGGCTGATTTCAGAAAAGCCAGGAAAGACTTAACGTGAACTAATTCTAAATGAAGTGAGCAGAACCAAGAGAACATTATACACAAAAACAACAAGGTTATGTGATGATTAATTGTGATGGATGTGGCTCTTTTCAACAATGAGGTGATTCAGGCCAATTCCAAAAGAGTTGTGATGGAAAGTGCCATCTGCATCCGGAGAGAGGACTATGGAGACTGAGTGTGGATCACAACATAGTATTTTATTTTTTTGGATTTCTTAGTTAGTTTGCTTTTTTTCTTTCTCATTTTTCCCCTTTTGAAATGATTTTTCTTATACAGCATGATAACTACTGTGGAAATATGTTAAGAAGAATTGTACATGTTTAACCTATATTGGGGAGGGGAGAGAAAAAATTGAAACACAAGGTTTTGCAAGGGTGAATGCTGAAAATTATTTTGCATGTATTTTGAAAAAATAAAAAAATTATTACTATTAAAAATAAGTGACAAGTTAACGATTCAAACTCAGGTCTCTTTGGCATGTACCACACACATTCTCATTTTGTGAAGAGTTTGTACTTAGTTTTTCAAGGTTGCTGCACAATAAGGTTAATAAATTTGCCCAAAGTCACATAAATGGTTGGTTAGTGTCACAGCTGAAATTTGAATTCATTTTTCCTGACATTCATTCATAGAATGAAAGGAACTGTTGTTGGATGCTAAAAATATGTCAGGAAATGATTGATTGTCACAGTGGGTTAAAAGAGCTTTAGAAACTGAGGTCAAGGTCTATTTAGAATAGAGAGACCAGCATCCTAGCAACTTAGAGATCTACTCCAATCTCTGCTACTATCTATGAGATTATCTTTTCTGTTTTCAACTTCTTCATCTGTAAAATGATATTGTTATATCAACCATTCACACTTTAGATAACTAAATGTTACATAACCCTTCTGCTCAGAGGGTTGAGTCTCAACAGGATAGTGCCCACCCAGGGATGCTGGGTCAGTGAACCTTACTTGAGCAATCATGTTCCATCATCTAGTCTCTGTGGCTATACTTAGGTTGAACCAGGATTTTCTATTATAGATATAATACACATTTGTTAGACACCCACTCTTATCAGAACACTATGTGAGACATTAGGATAGATAAAGACTTTAGATTGGACACAATCTTTCACATCAAAGAACCTGCTATCAAATACAAATGACTAACATATAGCTACAATATATTATATAACAAAACAAGTACCTTCAGTATAAAATAAATTAAGGTCTAAAGAAGAAAGTCACTACCAACCCAGGGGATCAGGAGATGCTTCCTGGAAAGGGCAACATTTGACTTGATCCTTAGATAAAGGGTAAGAACTTTAGTGGGCAAAGAAAGAAAGGAAAGGAATTTGAGAGAAAGAAAATGTTTGTCAGCCAAAATGAGGAATCATATATTATGGGAGTTTATAATAGACTAATTTGGCTGGAGTGGAGAATGTAAGGAGGCAATAGGGGATAAGGTTGAAATGTAAGAGAGCACCAAGTTTTTTTTATAATTATATATATATATATATATATATGTGTGTGTGTGTGTGTGTGTGTGTGTGTGTGTATATGTAAAATATAAAAGGCCATGAATGTCAAGCAGAGGAGTTTGATCTATATTCAACAGATAATAAGAAGCTACTAAAGATTTATAAATAATAGAGTTGCATGATCACATTCCACCACATGACCAAACATGATCACATTGATTCACTATGCATTGGAAGGTTATTAGTTCATATTGTTTTAGTGTCCAATAAGTAGATTTTATCAAACATACTCAAAACTCAAGGTCTCTTGAGATTATGTACACTGATGGGGAATTCTAAGTGGCTCACTTTTCTTGGTCCATGCAAACCTAGCCTTTCTGTGGAAACTTACAAAAGAAATCCCTTTCAACAGCTTAGGTAAAGTAGTATTTTGTAGCACTGATTTAGAAACAAAGCCAAACCAAAAAGAGATGGTAGAGAGCTACTCTTCTATTTCCCCATTTCCCCAAGGGCTAGAGCATAATGGTCTTCTAACAAGCATCCTGGTGTTTGGCTGGCCTAGGCTTATGTTTCTCAACTGATGGAGCTTCCCCAATCAGATAGCTACTTTTGTCTGGTCTGGAGGATTTCCTGAGAACTGGCTCATCCCAAACAACTCCTTTTCTCAGTTTTGCCCATGTCTCCCTGATTTCCCCTCTGTGTTAATTCAGCACTGCCAATGCAGACTGTCATTCTATGGCTGGAGCCATTACTCAAAAATACCTAATGCTCATTAATACATCCTTTGACATTTCCTTTGCAAATAAATGACTCCCATTAAGTCATTCTCTCTCCCTTTCTCCATTCTTCCCATTCTCCATCTTCCACCATCCAACACACTCAATTGAAAATCAAGAGCCCACACTTCATATTGGATCCTGTGAATTTTCCCTTTATTGCATTCCCATCTCCCCTTTCATCAGCCCCTCCTTTGGACCTCCCTGTCTTTCCCAGGGACTAGTTCTTTGTTCCATTCCCCTCAAGGTCTTGTTATGCATATGTGGGAGTCTTCCTGAAAAATTGATAAGAGATTAATTTCTATTGAGAATTTTACATCTTTAATAGGAGATGTTATAGATAGGAAATATTTTTAGAAGGAGAGACTAGCAACTGACAAATCATAATCTGACCACTCACTTCTAAGGTCTACACTGCACATAATCTAATTTAATCTGCATTAAATAGGACTATTAATATCTTGGGGAAGGAGGGAGAAAAGTTTTTGGGTATTTGGGTGTATCTGGTCTCTGTTACTGCACATAGAAAAATCTATATGTTCATAACTGAAATGGTAGCCCAAGGTCCATATTAGCACAAACTTCTAAATTACAGTAAGAAGTAAAATCAAACTGTGGAATAATGGTTGGAGCACTGAAATAAGAGGACCTGAGTTCAAATGCTGACATTTTTAGCTCACCCATTGTAGGGAAGGCAGTATGGTATAATGGGAAAGACACTGGCCCTGCAGCTAGAGAGAATTATGTTCAAATTCTGCCTCTGACACTTAATAACTATGGACAGTCATTTAACCTTTCAGAGTTTCAATTTTCTCATCTGTAGAATGGGAACAACATTATCTGTAGTACCTAATTCAGTGGGTGGTTTTGAGGATCAAATAAGGTTATGTAGGAAAAGTATAAATACTTAATCATCACATAAATGTGGATGGCTGCTGCTACTACTGTTATGTATATTTTTAAGGACTAGTCATTTCATTTCTATGAGCCTCAGTTTCTTCATATACAAAATGGGGACAAAAATAGCCATAATAGCTAACTCATGAGATGAGTTCTGAGGATTACCTGAAAAAAAAACATGAATAAAGTGCTTTGCAAACTCTGAGGTGTGATTTTATACAAGAATCCAACTCCTGCTGTGGTTGATACCACTGCCACCATCACCACCACTTCCTGTGTCATTTACCTAGTCATTTCATTTCTCTAATTCTTAGTTTCCTATTCTATTAATTAAAGTACTTAGATTTGATGAATTAGGAGGTCTTTTCCAGTCCTAAATTCTATGATCCCTTGACCCTTCCTTATCTTAAGAGCAATCTGGTGTTGGCCCAATAATAAGGTTGTAAATACACAGATGTCTTCATGTGGCAACAAGACCAGTCTAAAAAAAGGCTTTGGGGTGAATATGGGTGGTAAATAGTAAACTGGGATCATTAATCATTATTTTTGTGCAATGTAAAAAGCCCTATTCACCCAGTATTGTGCAGAACTGGTCAAGTGATTAGTTTTCAGGTGAGGGTGCTCAGAAAAGAAAGCCATACCTTCTCCCATTCTATTAATTAAATTATTAAAACTGATCATAGTTATCACTAAGATTATCTGAATACTAAGTATGAACATACCACAGTCTGTTTATCTGATAGAAGTACAATTAAAGCCTTTGGTAGATCTGAATTTTCTAAAAATCTATTTGGGTGCTATAATGGTCTGATTTAATTAGTCCTTTTTATTAGATGTTTGTAGTCTATTAATATTCCCCCTTTCTTTAATTTAATTGTAAAATTGCCACAGCTATTTTATTTTTCTTCTTAGTATATTCCCATCATCCTTCATTAGATCCTGCTCTGAATCCAAGCCTACTTTTTTGGCACTACATAACTCCAGTAGTGTATGCTTTCTTCCAGATATCATTTCTCACAAGTCAGGTTGGAGGAGCAAGACGTCTCCTTTTCTGAAATGGACCTTCAGCAGCAGTCCCCAATTCTCTCCCAAGCATTTTTTGGATACCGCATACTATGGAAAATTGCATTATTCTCAGATCTTTTATGACTTTTCAAATCCTCCACTGACTTCCTAGATTTGAAAAGGTTTCCTTGGATATATGTTATTTTTTTAGCAGGATCACATTTAGTTATTTTCTTGATATTTAATCTGAGTGATGGTATGGTACAATAGTTAGGGCCCTGAAATTGATATCAAGAATGCATGGGTTCAAATGTTGCTTCTGACATTAGTTGAATGCCAGAAAATAAAAGGTTTTCTTACTTGGGGTCCATGAACTTTTTTCTGTTTGATAACTATATTTCAATAGAAATTGGTTTCCTTTGCAATTTTATATTTAGTCTATCCCAAAAGTCTTGGTATAGTTTTTAAATTTTAACAACTTTAGAAATATAAATACTACAAACAGAGAAAAGGATCATTTGAAAGTTGAATTAAGTTTCTTTTCATATCTATTTGGTTTTAGAAATTTTGGATCATGTGTGTATTATGTATATATAATTATATACATTTATAATATGATGCAATCTTATATATCTATATATTATACAAACAGTGCATTGTATGTGCAATAGTCTCAGGACGACACTTTGTCACACTTTGGCAGATTTGTAGAGGAAAATCTCTACAACAAGATGACCTAGTGGATAGTATGTCAGGTCTGGAGTCCTCCAATGTCCAAATCTGACCTCGGCACTTCCTACCTGTGTGACCATGGGCACATCATTAATCCTATTTGCCTCAGTTCCTCATCTATAAAGACAAGCTTGAGAAGGAAATGGCAAACCATTCCACCATCCTTGCCAAGAAAACCCAAAATGGGGTCACAGAAAGTGAGACACAAATAAAAAATGATTGAACAACAACCCCTTGTCTCAGCTGATTTATCTCCATCAAATTTTTGTGGGATCAAATGAAAATTGCTCTATAAATATAAAAATCTCATCCAATCATCATTGGATGATCTGAAGACTAGGATTGCAAATGTAGTTGTTGAAAGTTTTCATAAAGTTTGAAAATCTAGTTGAACTCAAGTGATATATAGTAGACGACAGTTATATTGAATTTAATAAGAAACATCAATATTTAAAATTTTCACATAGTTAACCTTTCAGATATTGCTTATTATGAGTTTGTAGCATTTATATTTCAAAATTATTAAAGCTTAAATTTTCTGAGATTTTTCTGAAGATGGATCTATAGGCTCTATCAGCTCTCCAAAAGTTAATAATCCTGCTGTGGGACTGAAACTGATATAAGGACACATTTCTGATCTCTTAGTGTTAATAGACAAGGTCCAGCTTCCACAGGTTGGGTTCAAATTTCCATATTAATCCTCCCCAAATTAATTTCTGACATTGAAATTGAAATATCTTCCCACAGAAATAATATTTGAAACAACAGTTAGTATCTTAAGTCAAAGTTTATTTAACTTATATTACAGCTGAACCATACACCAATGATGCTATAGAAAGAAACTACTTTTAAATTTTTTTTCATTAGGGAATTCTTTCTCAAGTTCCAACAAGAAATACAAAATTCAACCATTTAGTTGACAAATATTTGTTAAGCAGCACAGAGACCTGGGTCAGGTAGTGGAAGTTTTTGGTAGGGTATAATCTCTGCTCTCACAGGGCTTACAGTCTAACAGGAAAGTATATTTAAAATAATATAAACAACTCATATTTTGATGCTTTCTACAAGGAATATATAGAAGGACATGGTCAACAATTGGACAGGTTGAGAAAGCATGGGGAGGATGTAATCTGCTCTAGCAAAAGAAGTATTAGGAAAATCAATTCATAAAAAAGAAGTATGTGTTGATAAGGGCTCAATTAAAAGATAAAAATGTTATCTATGTGGTCAGTGCTTTAAAAAAAAGTCATCAAAAGATTAAATAAAGGCTTCATGGGCTTAGTACTAGAGTGTAGCATGTATTGAAGCAAGTAGATCTTTCAAAAAATAGAATGACATTATATTGTAACTAGCTAGAATGATAGACTAAGGAAATTGTCATAATTTCTATTTATAAATTACTAGAGAGGCAGCTAGTGGCACAATGGATAGTGTGCTGAGCCTGAAGTCAGACAGAGCTGAGTTCAAAACCAGTGTCAGGACTATATACTTTGCACAAGTAATTTAACCTCTGCCTGCCTCAATTTCTTAATCTGTAAAATAAGGATAATAATAACAACATATCCCAGGATTGTTATGAAGATTAAACAAGATAATATTTGTAAAGCACTTTGTAAACCCGAAAGAATATTTAAATGCTAGATATTATCATTACTGAACACAATCTGGATCTTGGACATCTCTTTCTTCTTCACAAACTCTCCATACATCCCAACTGGAAACTGAGTGGATGCCCATCAGCTGGAGAATGGCTGAATAAGTTATTATACATGAATGTTATAGAATATTATTGTTCTTTAAGAAATGATGGGCAGGATGATTTCAGAAAGGCCTGGAGAGACTTAACATGAACTGATGCTAAATGAAGTGAGTAGAACCAGAAGAACATTGTCCACAGCAACAATAAGATTATTTGATGATCAATTTTGATGGACATGGATCTCTTCAATAAGGAGGTGATTCAGACCAGTTCCAATTGGATTTATGATGGAGAGAGCCATCTAAATTCAGAGAGAGGACTATGGGGACTGAGTGTGGATCACAACATAGTTATTTTCACCTTTTTGTTGTTGTTTGCTTGTTTTCTGTTTTCTTTTTCATTTTTCCTTTTTGATTTGATTTTACTTGTGCAGAATGACAATTGTGGAAATATGTATAGAAGAATTGTACATGCTTAACATATATTGGATTACTTGGCGACTAGAGGAGGGGTAGGGGGAAAGGAAGGGAAAAAAAGATTTGGAGCACAAGGTTTTGCAAGGATTAATACTGAAAACTATCTGTGGATGTATTTTGAAAATAAAAAGCTAAAAAAATCAAATAATACGTCCTAGAATTTTGCTAGGACTTTTACATCAAGCTCACAGTCTGTAATTTAACCTGTTTCCTCCTTTAACAAAGTGAGAAAACACTTGCAGTTTTGCCATTCTTCAGAGGTTCTCAACAGTACTACTATAGCAATACCTTGATTACTCACCTTTGTAAAGCCCATATTTCACTCTATGGTATGTTGTACAGACCATATAATAAGAGTTATTAACAAGCTGGGACTCTCTTAATTTTCTCCCTCAAAAGTATGTATATCCTCAGGATCTTCCTCCCTCAGTTTGAAGAAAAGCTAAACCTGAGAAACTTTTCTGGAAATTAGCCAAGCTTTATCTCCATTAAAGTACCCTATATCACCCAGCAATGCATGTCTGGCTTAGTGTGGCACTGATTTTAGGGCATGCTCTAGCCTGTGAAACTAAAAACCCATTTGGAAATTCCAAGAACCAAATGTGGTCCTAGATAAATGTTTAAAGACCATGCAGAACCTAATCTTGGAAAGAATCTGCCCCAGAACAGGACATCTGTAAATTATATGCAGCAACAATAAAGGCAATATAATAATCACCCTCATATATAATCATATAAACTTATTGTTAACTGAAGAAAAGTCAGTATGATAGACTGAAAACAATGAGTTATGAGAAGGTTGAATGACTAATAGACCTTGGGACATTAATCAGCCATGCTATTCAAACTAAGCATTCTGGGAATGTATGGAAAGCGAGATATGAGAACTTCATGAAAAGCCTGGTCATCAGTCGTCTATATTTAGAAGGATTTTGTGGTTTGATGTTAATATAAGAAGAGCTGTGACTTGACATCCTGAGAGCACTGGTCCATTGGACTTCAAATTCTTGGCACTTGGCTATGGAATCCAAGATAATGTCACTGAAGTTTGCTTGAATGAAGAGTAGTTGCATGGAATATGTTCCAAGCTTCAAGAATGTCTTGTTGCTCAGAAGTGTCCAATATAACCAAAAAACTCAAATTCTCAATCGTTGTTGAAAAGGAGTAGCATGAATGGTGGATTTTCACATTTCATTTGATTTGTGGTTTAGCTTTATTGAATGATGTGTTCATATATGCTTGTGTGTTTGTTTTCTTTCATTTATTTTTATAAAGAATGACTCTCAGGGAAAGAGAAGGATATATCAAGAAATGTATGTAATATAAAAGCAAATATTTCAATATAATTTTATGAGGAAAAACATGCTTTATGCAGTATTTTAAATTTACATATTGCATTTTATATCACCTTTGTTTTCCAATATATTCATTTCTTTCCATTATAGTCTTATCCTATAACAATACGTAAAAAAATGAAACAGAAAAGATAGTTCACCTACTTAGTAGTTCAAAAAAAAAACTCATCGAACAATTTGGAGCTATGCTCAAAAAGTTATCAAACTGTGCATACCCTTTGACCCAGCAGCATTTCTATTGGGCTTATATCCCAAAGAAATCATAAAGAAAGGAAAAGGCCCCACATGTGCAAGAATGTTTGTGGCAGCCCTTTTTGTAGTGGCTAGAAACTGGAAATTGAATAGATGCCCTTCAATTGGAGAATGGCTGAATAAATTATGGTATATGAACATTATGGAATATTATTGTTCTGTAAGAAATGACCAGCAAGATGATTTCAGAGAGGCCTGGAGAGACTTACATGAACTGATGCTGAGTGAAATGAGCAGAACCAGGAGATCATTATACACAGCAACAACAGTACTATATGACGATCAATTCTGATGGACATGGCTCTCTTCAACAGTGAAATGTTTCAAACCACCTCCAATTGTTCACTGAAGAAAGCCATATACACCCAGAGAGAGGGATGCGAAATGTGGACCACAATATAACATTCTCATACTCCTTGATTGATGTTTGCTTACATTGTGTTTCCTTTATCTGATATATAGTTTGTGTAGATAAGATTTTTCTTGCACAACAATGATAAGTTTGAAAATATGTATACATATATTCGATTTGCCAATATTTTAACATAATTAACATGTAGTGGATATCCTGCCATCTAGGGGAGGGGTGGGAAGTTGGGGGGAAAAATTTGTAACGGAAAGCTATGTAAGGGTTATTGTTGAAGAATTACCCACACATATGTTATGCAAATAAAATAAAATTAAAAAAAAAAACTCATCAACCTATTGATCATTTCCTGCAGGCTATGCAATGTTCATATTCAATCTCCTAAATCTAGAAAAGAGAGGAAGTAGATACATTCTCATATATCTTCTTTGGGATCAAGATTGGATCATTTGAATTATACAGAGTCCAGTAAAATTTGCTGTCAAATTTTCTTTCCATTTGCATCATTATAGTCATTCTGTGAATTGTTTTCCTAATTCTACTTCTTCTAAACCAATTTAAGTTTTGTTCCTCTACTTCCTTATATTCTTCATAATCATTATCTTGTGATACAATAATGTTCCATTTCACGAGGTACTGCCATTTGTTTAGTCATATTTCTGTAGATTCCAATGTTACTTTCTATTATTATTATTTGTTATAGTTAATTTTATTGACAAGATAGTAACAACATTTCAAGTATTATTTAATCTATTCTACATGTGAAAACTATAAAATATAATTTTTGCTTTCATTTATAACTTTAACATAAAATTCAACGAACTTTTAACATTTTTACCTGCTTCATAAACAACTTAGAAGTTCTAAAATATATAGAAAACTGTCTCATATTTATAAGAATTCAAGCCATTCTCTAATTGATCAAAGGATATGAACAGACAATTTTCAGATGATGAATTTAAAACCATTTCTAGTCATATGAAAAGTTGCTCCAAATCACTATTGATCGGAGAAATGCAAATTAAGACAACTCTGAGGTACCACTACACACCTGTCAGATTGGCTAAAATGACAGGAAAAGATAATGACAAATATTGGAGGGGATATAGGAAGGCTGGGACATTGATGCATTGTTGGTGGAACTGTGAATGGATCTAGCCATTCTGAAGAGCAATTTGGAACTATGCTCAAAAAGTTATCAAACTGTGCATACCCTTTGACCCAGCAGAGTTTCTATTAGGCTTATATCCCAAAGAAATCATAAAGGAAGGAAAGGGCCCCACATGTGCAGGAATGTTTGTGGCAGCCCTTTTTGTAGTGTCTAGAAACTGTAAACTGAATGGATGCCCATCAATTAGAGAGTGGCTGAATAAATTATAGTATATGAATGTGGTAGGATATTATTGTTCTATAAGAAACGACCAGCAGGATGATTTCTGAGAGGCCTGGAGAGACTTCCATGGACTGATGCTGAGTGAAATGAGCAGAACCAGGAGATCATTATACATGGCAACAAAAATACTATATGATGATCAGTTCTGATGATCATGGCTCTCTTCAACAATGAAATGTTTCAAACCAGTTCCAGTTGTTCAGTGAAGAAAGCCATAACACCCAGAGAGAGGGATGTGAAATGTGAACTACAACATAACATTTTCATGCTCTCTATTGATGTTTGCTTGCATTGTGTTTCTTTTTTCTGATTTTTCTTGCACAAAAATGATGTGTGGAAATATGTATACATATATTTGATTTGTCAAGTATTTAAATATAATTAACATGTAGTGGATATCCTGCCATCTAGGGGAGGGGTGAGGAGTGGGGGGGGAATTTTGTAACACAAAGCTTTGTAAGGGTTAATTTTGAAGAATTACTCATACATATGTTTTGCAAAAAAAAAAAAGTTTTAATTAGAAAAAAAACAACTTAAAAGTTGATGAAAAACTTTGGGCAGGATCAGGCAGCACTGCAAGTTGACCTGCAGAAGATAGGCTCAAGAGTCATGAAAATATATTTGTTTTTAAAGGATGTGTATAGATTTATTATTTCATCAATGTGGGAAAGACATGGTGTGAAAAATCCTTCTACCAATGCAAATAAATGAATCATATTAGCTGTTAAAAACATTAGAATGGACATAAACAAATAAGCAAACAAAAACATTTTATATCCACTATTTCAAAAGCTATTTATATCTATTTGTAATTTCTATTTTGGTAGCACTGCAGCATGTCCAAAGCACCATTACTTTATTTGCTTGTCTCAATAATCTTGTGACAGGTAATATCTATTTTACTGATGAGGAAACTGAGACTGAAGGAGATGGAATGATCTATTCAAAGTTGCATGGCTGGAGTTAGGGCTTCTTCAACTGCAAACCAAACGCCTATTTGTAGAGTACTTCTACTCGACTCATATATCCTACTCAGATATCAAAATACAGGAGATCCAAATGCTATCAGAATTTGAGAGAAAGCACAAGCTACTCATTAAATGATTATCTCTCAAGGCAAATTAGAATGAATGGACAATTTAGGTACCCAACACTATTTTTTCTGAAAGTGCATTCCTTATGAAAATTCTATTGTATAGATTGTGTGTTATTGTCCACATTTTATAAACACACTCAAAGTCACACAGCCATTAAAGGCCAAAACTAAAAGCCAAATTCAATCTTTAAATTCAAAGATCAGAACTTTTGACCTTTACCAAACCAAATAAGTTTACTTTGGCCTACATATGTTTGGCCACTTTAATTCTTCAGACTGAAGTTGTTTTCCTCAAAACTTCTTGAAAAAGGAAAAAGTGAAAGAAAACTTGGAAATCATATTCAAAGATTAACTTTAGAAATGAATAAATAAAATTAAATAATTGCTGGAGTCAAACAGGAAACTCCACCTGCAACCCTACCATATTGAAAATTTTATTTCTTCAAATTGAAGTTGCTTTCCTGAAACCTTCTTAAGAAAAGAGAAAATGAATGAAAACATAGAAGTCACGCTAAAAAGCTCACTTTAGAAATGAATAAATAAAATTAAATAATGGCTGGATCCAAACAAGAAACTCTACCTGCAGCCTTAATTACTATTTTGGAAAATATCCTTATTTATTAGCAAATTCTTTTAAGGGAAGAAATAACTCAGGGAAATTCTACTTCACCAAATTTGACTTCAATGAAAGTCAGAGAATAACCAAAACACAAGATCCAAAGGCCTTGGGAGAAATCCATTCAACTTTATAAAACTAGTTTGTCTAGGGAGATGCAGTTGTGTCTATTTATTTGTGTCATCTGGCAAAGATAGAGGTAGGGGACTAAACAAAATTCTTTCTTCACAGTAATGCCAAACAGCTGCTCTAAGTGAATTCCAGATGAAATTTCCCTTCTCTAAATTAAGCTGTAATAAATAGGACTTTCCTTTTCATAAACTATGGATAGGAAAAGTGCCAGAGCATCAGGCTTGTTGCCTTGGAAGCTTGAAAGCATCTAGGGCAATATTGAATTGGGACTAGTGGACCATTAGGTTCAGATCAGAATCACTTCCTGTTGGTCATAAACCCCTCATCCTGCAGAACAGTAAGGATACTTTCAAAGTTTAAGATATAGCTCTCAGCTCTGTAATCCTATGAATCATAATGGATATACTATGGCTATTTATACATGTTCCTAGATGGACACTGGTAACCATCAATCACCAAGCATTTACTAAGCTCCTACCATGTCAAAATGCTAGAATACTATGACAAAAAAGGGAAGGAAAGGAAGAAAGTGAGAAGAAAGAAGAGAAAGGAAGGAGATAAAAGAAGGAAAGAAGAAAGGAAGGAAAGAAGGAAGGAAGAAAGAAAGAAAGAAAGAAAGAAAGAAAGAAAGAAAGAAAGAAAG
>JAJPUD010002947.1:210657-234107 GCA_023553655.1 Myrmecobius fasciatus
AAAGAAAGAAAGAAAGAAAGAAAGAAAGAAAGAAAGAAAGAAAGAAAAGAAGGAAGAAAGAAAAGAAGAAAGAAAGAAAGAAAGGAACAAAGAAAGAAAGAAAGAAAGAAAGAAAAAAAGAAGAAAGGAAGAAAAGAAGAAAGAAAGAAAAGAAGAAAAAAGAAAGGAGAAAGAAAGGAAGAAAGGAAGGAAGGAAGGAAGGAAGGAAGGAAGAAAAAGAAGAAGGAGAAAGGTAGGAAGAAAGGAAGGGAGGGAGGGAGGGAGGGAGGGAGGAAGAAAGGAGAAAGAAAAAAAGAAGAAAGCAAAGAAAGAAGGTAGGAAAGGAAGGAAGGAAGGGAAAAAAGAAGGTAGGAAAGAAAGATTGAAAGAAAGAAAGGGAAGAAGGAATAAATAAATTAAATGATTATTCTTTTATCCAAGTATTAACCAGGATTGAGTTTTCTTAACTTCTAAGATCAGGCCTTAGTTAAATAAATATTTAATGAATGTTTTCTCCCTTCAAGTCTTGTTCTGATATTTTATTGTGGTATGAAAGTTACCCTGAGTTCTAAATGGCTCTTATCTTATTCAACAATTCACCAAAACAGGATTCTGTTTCCTGAAGAATTCAGAAAAGAATTAGATTCTCTCTGTGTCTCTTGGTCTCTCTCTGTTTCTCTCTCCACCTCACAACCCTTTACCAAGTTCTTCTCATCTTTCTACATCCCCCTTCTCTATTCACATAATCACCAATGTATTTTGAGATTTCATCATTTCTCCTCTGAATTATCACAGTAATTTCCTAATTGGTATCCTAAGCTCCAGGCTCTCCTTCCTGATATCCAAGCAACAAGCATTTAAGTGCCTTATATATACTAGATACTGAATTAAGCTCTAGGGGTACCAAGAAAAGCCCATTACTCCATCCAAAATACTTCTTTCTATTATATCCATGCAGTTATAAAAGGACATTCCTAAAATAAAGTTCTGGCCATTTCATTCCAGTACTTCTGTAAAACCTTTAAGATCAATCTGTTTAGTATTTAAAACCCTTCACAGTCCAGCTCCAGCTCATTTTTCCAACCTTAACAAACATTATTCTCATTCACACACTATTGTTCAGCCAATAAATCTACTTACTATCTTTCACACATGATGTAACGACCCCCACTGTCATGCCTTTGCACAGTCTGTCCTGTTGTACTGGAAAACACTCCTTCCTCGCTTTTGCCTCTTGAAATCCCTAGCCTTCTTCAAAAGTCAGCTCAAGGACTAGCTCTTATGCAAAGTCTTTCCTGATCCCTGCAGCTCCCAACACCAGCCCTGTCACTCTTTTGTGTATATTTCCCAACTATTTATTTTATATCTGCTCTTTTCCCCCAGTAAATGTAAATTCCTTGACAACAGACTGTTTTATTTGTGTCTTCGAACTTCCAGTACTTAACAAAATTCCTAGCATATAAACTCTTAATATATGTTTATTGAATGTTTAACTGATTGATTGATCATAACTCCCAACAACCAAAAAGGTAGAGTGTTATTTCTTCCATAGACAGGGGAGGGGAGAAAAGTGACCCAAACTGAATGAATGAATGTCTGTAGAGAAACTGATGAGAAGACTGATAGGAGTCATTCATACTATGAACAACATTATAAATACTTATCCTGAGTTAGACACCAGCATGCTGATTTCTCTCAGAAAGAAAGATCTGTGATTGGTTCTTTGTTGATTGTTGGTTATATTCTGAATGCTGTGTTTCAGTTTACCTTGTAAATATCTCTGTAAAAGTAACTCCATTCTAAATCTGCCCCCATTGGCTTGCACAGGATTTAAAAGGACCCTTATCTTCCAGTTGTAAATGTCAAAGATGATGGATTGTGGGAGAATCTTCCTAAAATAAATAACAAAAATACTATCTCTAGAGTCATGTAAAACAAGACTGGACAGAGCACTGGCAATTCTACAAAGGGCAATGCTCCTGCACAGGTCCCCTGGGCTGATGGAGGAAAGAGGGCCAGAGAATAAGAGAGAATCTCAATGACCATTCTTGAACATATTTAAAATTAAAATCACAATTTGAAAAAATAGATAAGAAAAATGAAAGCTACCTTTGAGCAATGAGGAGTCACATTAGAAATCTGCCAAAGTGTGAAGTTTTTTTTTTCTTTTCTTTAAAGGAGAAAATGCAAACTTTAGTGAGTTATACCTAACTCACTGGGTTATTGATTTGGAAGATATATCCTATAGTTAATTTTCTTATCCTGTTCTGGTTGACATCCTGGAAATTTAGGGCTCAAACTTCTTGGTGATGATCAATAGATATTTATATGTCTAGATGAAAATTATCTCAAGTAAAATAATTAGGAAGGTAGATAAACTAGAAAAGAATATACATATATGTGTGTACATATACATAGAAATGCCTATATACATGTTATTATGCATATTATACATTCCAAAGCTAAATAGAATCAGACAATTCCATATATTCTGAAGCTAGAAGATTTGCAAAATCATTAAATCATGGGTTTAGGACTGAAAAAGACTTCATAGGCCAGCTAGTCTAAGCTCTTCAATTTACAGATGAGGAAACTGAGACCTGGAAAGTAATGGTGACTTCCCTAAGGTAACAGAGTTAAGTTTCAAGCATTACAGCATTAAAGCTTTTGTTATTTCCACAACACTGTGAAATTATTCATTATTTTACATTAGCTATCCTTGTCCATATTGTGTCAATAATAGTAGTTCATTAGATTTCCTATCTTAGAACCCCAATCAGTGGAGTTGCTGAGATGTAATGAACAATTTGCACGTAGTCTAATTTGGAATACTCAGACTTCTTCAGTGGAATATGGAGGATTTTTTATGGTACCTTCCACAGTACTCTTCAACTGTTGACTGTGTCCTAAAGCTCCAATTGTTTTATTACTAAATCTAATCAACATTTTATTAACCATTTTATCATCCCATCACACACTGTAGATGATACCTTTATAGCAAGTATGAAAAATTATAAGTCTGTTAACTGATCTGTAACAAGAAATTTTAGCACCAAGGACATGAAACTGTACTCGTTATCTTTTAAAATGTGAGAATAAAGAAGAAATTAAGTCAAATTTTGTAAAATGATAATCAATCTTCCCCTATCCCAGTCTACCACAACTTTGCTTGAAATGGACTATAAAGGCTTTGTAAGGGTCAATGTTGAAGAATTACCCATACATATGTTTTGCAAATAAAAAGTTTTAATAATTAAAAAAAAGAAAAGGACTATAAAGAATATGAAACTACAAAAAATGGTATTTGTTAAGGATATAGTAGGACTTTTAGAAATGATTGCATTTATATTTATAAAACAAGAAAATGGTAAACTAAGATAATGTCTTTCAGAAAAATCTTTAAAGATTGAATGAAATACTAGACTTCCCATTCATCAACTCTTCAATCACCTACCAATTTATAGAAAGAAACTCTCTTCCTTCTCATTTGGTATTAGTGAAGGTAAAAATCAAATGGAAAAAAAAGAACTACTGATATCCATGCTTGGTTTCACATTTAGAAGAAAAATCTTTTAGTCAACAAAGTTTCAAGAGTAATGAAAAACACAAGTAAATTCTGTCATATTAGGATCATGACTCATCTGCTATACTAAAAACATAAAGATGCTCTTTTAATGGGATTTTACTACTTAATGGAAAATTTGGATTTAGTCTGAAATTTTGATTCTAACAGACTAATAAATATTATTTTTAAAAGATGCAAAGTGCTTTTTTTTTTAATAAGACAATTAGTTGCCTCAGGTTTAAGCAACTTTTAAAACAATGGCTAAGTAACAATCATGAAAGCAAAAGCAATCAGAGAGCAGTAATTTTTCTAATTAGCTTTGAAATTCCCTTCTAATCCAATAGGATATGATTTCATTTTGACCTTATCCTGAAAGGTAACTGAAGCTTATCCTAGGTATACATACATACAAACATCCACAGGCAGGTTCTAACAGATACTTTCTGTACTAAATAAGACATAGTACAGGGGAGGAGAAATGTTAGTTATAGAATAAGATTGGGCTCTTTTGTTCCACAACCACTATACTTCATTCTATGCTTCTCTTATTAACATTTCTTCTGAAAGACACCTGTGTCTCTTCCATATTTATCCCCCCATGCTTCCCATTTTTCTTATTCTACCTCTTTTTAGTATTTTTCTCATTCTCTTCTCTTTACTGTACTTCCTTTTTCTTTGTCCTCTTTATTCAGAAGAAAAGATGTCTTGTTCTTTTTAGAAATTATAATATACATATGTATAATATACAAACATATTATATGTACATGGATATGCATGCCCTCACATACTTGATGCATGTGCTATACATATCTATGCATGTGTTTGCATATATACATACATATATTGTGCATTATGTATATATATATATATCACTGAAAAACCTAAAGTTCTATGTAAATATTATTAAATTAATGGGAATGGAGTTACTAGCATAAAGGAAAATGTGAAGATGATACTTTTCAAAATCTAGGACTTAATCAGCATAAATTAAAAGAATTGGAAAAAGAAAAAAAAAAGAATTGGGGCTAGAAATGGACCTGAGGGGTCATTGAGATCAGTGTTATCAAATGCAAATAGGTTCACTAAACATAAAGATCTCTGTATGCCATATTTGAACCTAGTTTTAAAATATAACATATAATTATATATTATATGTAATATAATGTATAATATAAAATATAAAATAATAAAATATATTATTTTGAATTTTTACTTTGTTAGGAATTTCCTGTTACATTGTAATCTCCTGCTGATTCCATTCAAAAGTGGTGTGGACCTCATGCACTGACACCTCTGATTTAGACCAATAGTCTCATTTTATAGATAAGAAAACTAAGACTGAGAGCTTAACCAATGATAGTCAGTAGCAGAGCCAATATCTGAACCCAGATCACAGACTCATGAGATCATAGAACTAGAATAATAAGATACAGTAGAGGCCATCCAAACCAACCACCTCATTTTACAGATGAGGAAGCTCATGAAGTAAAGAGTCAGGTTAAGTGACTTTCCCAAAATCATCTAATAGGAGGAGTAGAGTCAGTATTTGAATTCAGGGGATTTGAATACAAATCCAGTACTCTTTTTAAGAGCTTACTATTTGCTGGTTACTTTCTAGGAAAGGACTTCACACCAGGATAATTGTTGTTCAAATAATAAATGCAAAATCCATTGGTAAAGCCCATGTCCCTGAAAGCTATTCCAGTGTTTGAGAATGTAGAATCATCTCCATATTACAATTAGCTGTTATAGTAGAGCTTTCATAGACTTGTATAAAAAATAAAACTTTAAAAAGACATTGTGCACTAGGGGGGAAAATTGGTAAAGAAAAGCTTTGTAAGGATCAATGTTGAAGAACTACCCATACATATGTTATGCAAATAAAAGGCTTTAAAAAAAAAAGACATTGTGTTTTCCAATGGTCAATATACTTTAATGTTTATCATTCTTCCATTCATTATTTTTCAACGTATTAAGTACCAGTTATTATAAATATGACAATCATGAGCAATATAAATTAACCCTTAGAAACTACTAAACACTATAATTAAATTTTCTCTAAAATTATTTTAAATGTTAATTCACATCTATACACAAAGTTAGGGGCTCCTTTCTGGAAGTGTTTATCATTTGATGCTCACAAAACCACTGTATGATATCGTGTCTCTTTTAATTTAAAGCAAAGCATCTTACTAGGAATTGGAAAACATAGGTTTTAGTTCTTCTACTCCTTAATAGTTGTATGAACTTGTCCAAGTATGGGAGCCTTTTGAACTTCAACTTCCTTCTCTGGAAGGTGAAACAAAAAAATATGTTCTACCTCACTCTCTCACAAGAGTCCTCTGAGAATCATATAGGAACATATAGAATATGTATTCATATCTATTCAGCTACCAAAATAAACTTTCTGATGGCAAGTTCCCTTTGTAACTTCCTTGTTCAAAAGTCCAAGAATGTCATTACCCATTGTCTATAAGACAAAATACAAACTCCTTGGCCTGGAATTTAAAGTCTTTCAAAGTCTGGTCCTTGCCCACTTTTCCAAATACTATTCCTTTTCACAAACTATTCTGCCCAAAATGGATTACTAGCCATTTTCAAATTTAATCTTCTCTCACCACTCACACAAGACATTTCATATGGCTAAAATAAGCTCTTTATAAGCCTCTGCTTCTAAGAATCCTTATTTCCCTTCAAGCCACTACTTCCTTTATAAAAACTCCCTTGATCCTTCTTGTCATTTGTAACTATTTTCTCCCTCTTTCATTTATCTCATCCTAGCTATATTTGATATATGAGACAATTTGGTGACATAGATGGAATGATGAGTCTGGAGAAAGGCCTGAACTAAATTCAGTTTCAGAGATTCATTAGCTCTGTGACTCTAGCCAAGTCACTTAGCTTCTGTCTGCCTCAATTTCCTCAACTATAAAATGAAATGGGGATACCTACTTCCAAGGTATTGTAAGGATCAAGTGGGATAATATGTGTAAAGTACCTAATACATGGTACAGCCTTAGTGAAAGCAATTTCTTTCCTTCCTTTCTTATTTATATATATTCATCCTCAATGTCAGGGACTGCTTCAGTTTTACCTTTGTTTCTTCAACCACTAAAACAATGTTTAGTTCATTGTCAACATTTAATGAATATCCATGGAATTGAATTACAAAAGTTTTGAAAGCACTCTACAGGTAATATCATCTTCATTAATGGCAATTATTATAAAAGTCATGGTTTAGTTCTCTATTTGATTTGTTTTTTATTCATCTCATATTTTGAAATACTACATGCAAGGGACTTGTGCAAAATATTGAAAATATAATTGTGGAATGAAACAATTCTACCCCTGCCTTCAAAGACTTTAACATCTACATTTTCTTACATGAATTTTATATTCTTTTCATTTCTCAGTTCCTAAAGTTCCAAACACTTAAAAAAAGGTAGACTTTGACCTGAATGAGGAAGGTTTTCACTATTTCTAATCATAATTATCATGAATAGACTTCTCTTCTGCCAGGTAAAGATGAAAGTCCACAAATTTGAATTTCCAGTATCTTGACCAGTGACTTTGAATAGTGGATAAAGAGTCAGTCTTTGGAATTACAAAGTAATGGGTTTAGATCCCTCTCAATAACACACTCTAGGTATATGATCATGACTAAAATACTTATTATCCAGATAGCTCCCTAAATATCATAACTTATAGGCTAATTATCAACCTGTACCAGCACAGGGGTTTTCCACATGGAGACTTCCCTATACTGAAAAATCATAAATCTAGACCTCTCTGCCTCTCCCCGCCCCCAAAGAGAAAGACCGAAAAGAAAACCTCCAAATAAAATCTAAAGAAGGAATCACTTCCAATTTCAGAAGAGGAATATCAGTTTGAGTTAGTGAGTGAATAGTATTTTTTTTTACTAGCCAAAATTGAGGTCTTTGAGAATAGCTTCAATTATATTCTGGAAGAGAGAGAGGAATGTTCAGTTGAGGATAGTGATGATTAAACCCAGTTCCCCAATTCATGAAATATGGGGGCTGAGAGTTCAGGCACCAAACCTTCCCAGCAAAGGAAAGTACCCCTGATTTCCCTTAGAGATTCCCCTCAGAAGCTGGCCTCATTCCCAAGTTTATACCCAGATGTGTCTTGACCATCAATGAATTCCTTCAGGAAAACCTTCTCCTTTCCCACATTGCCTAAACTGGGCACCTCAGCTATTTCTAGAAATGGTTACAGATGTCGGTTGCAGAATAGAAGACAGTGTGGATTTGGAAATAAAAGATGGGTTAAATTAATTTACTTGTTCTGTACTATACCAGTCAAACTACCAAAGGAATTCTTTATGGAGCTAGAAAAAAATAATAAAATTCATATGGAAGAACAAAAGGTCAAGAATATTGAGAGAATTTTTTTAATTGGGAAGGAAGAAGGACTAGCAGTACTGGATCTCAAAATATAATTGGTACTGGTTAAAAATAAAAAAAATGTTTTATTAATGCAAGCTTATTGTTTAAAATATAGAAACAAATGAACCTAGTAACCTAGTGTTTGAGCAAATAAAAAATCTAGCCACTGTAGTAAAGTCTTATTGTTTGGTAAAAATTGCTGAGAAAACTGAAAACAGTCTGGCAGAAATTATATTTAAATCAACACCTCAAGTTACATACCAAAATAAGTTCCAAATGGATACATGACCTGAATATAAAAGGTCATGTCAGAAACAAATTAGAGGAAGAAGGGGAAAAATAACTTTAAATTAACTTTATGGATCAGGGAAGTATTTGTAGCCAAATAAGGGTTGCAGAGGATCACAAAAGATTAAATGAACAATTTTGTTTACATTAAGTAAACTGGTTTTGCACAAATAATTCTTATATAAATTAGATTAGAAAGAAAACACTTAACTGAGGGGAGAAATCTCTGAAGCAAGTTTATGTGATAAGTCTTTTTTGAGCTATTACAGAACTATAAGAATAAGAGCCATTCTCTAATTTAAAAATGGTCAAAGAATATGAATGGGTAGTACCAAAAAGAAGAATCTGTCCATAATAAAAAAAAGTTCTAAATCAATAATACTTAAATAAATGCAAATTAAAGTAACTCTTAAGATTCTACCTCATTTCCATCATATTGACAAATATGAGCAGAAAAGGAAAATGAAAAATTTTGGGAGGGAAAATAGGCATTCTGATACAGTTTTTTTTTTAATTTTTATTTTATTTGCATAACATATGTGTGGGTAATTCTTCAACAATAACTCTTACATAGCTTTCCGTTACAAATTTTTCCCCCCAACTCCCCACCCCTCCCCTAGATGGCAGGATATCCACTACATGTTAATTATGTTAAAATATTGGCAAATCGAATATATGTATACATATTTCCAAACTTATCATTGGTGCGCAAGAAAAATCTTATCTACACAAACGATATATCAGATAAAGGAAACACAATGTAAGCAAACATCAATCAAGGAGTATGAGAATGTTATGTTGTGGTCCACATTTCGCATCCCTCTCTCTGGGTGTATATGGCTTTCTTCAGTGAACAATTGGAGGTGGTTTGAAAAATTTCATTGTTGAAGAGAGCCATGTCCATCAGAATTGATCGTCATATAGTACTGTTGTTGCCGGGTATAATGA
Organism: Myrmecobius fasciatus; assembly: GCA_023553655.1. NCBI lineage: Eukaryota > Metazoa > Chordata > Mammalia > Dasyuromorphia > Myrmecobiidae > Myrmecobius > Myrmecobius fasciatus. The sequence continues at coordinate 219,844 of JAJPUD010002947.1, forward strand.
TCTCCTGGTTCTGCTCATTTCACTCAGCATCTGATACAGTTTTTATTAGAGCTATGAACTGATCTAACTGGTCTGGAAAGCAATTTGGAACATGTCCCCAAAGTACCTAACTGAACATAATTTTTTATCTTATAATACCATTACTATGTCTATACCCCAAAAAAGATTAAATAAAGAGGAAAAGGTCCTATGTGTAAAAACAATTTTGTGATGGCTCTTTTTGGTGTTTGGCAGCAAAAAGCTTGATTCTAAAGAGTTGCCCATCAGTTGGGAAATGACTTAAGAAATCTTGGCATATAAATGTAAAGGAATATTTTTATGGCATAAGAGATGCTAAAGAAGACAGTTTTGGGGAAACTTAGTAAGATTTATCTGTAAACAGAACCAGGAGAACAATTTATTCTGTAAAAATGTTAAAAAGATAATGAAGTTTAAAAGACAAGAATAAACTTATTAATTACCTACTATAACCAGAGCATAGTGCTAAGTGTTATAGATTTTTTAAAAAGAAGACAAAAGATAGTGGATGTAATGACCAATCAGGATTCCTGAGAACCAAAGGTGAAGAAGGCTCCTGATCAGAAATGTGATAAACTAAATCAAATTCGTTTTTAGACTTGACACCTAAGAGAATTTGTTTTGCTCCACTATGCACATCTGTTACAAGCATTTTGTTTTTAAGTTGGGGTGGGATAAAAATGAAGGGAAAATGCTTGCTAATTGGAGGGAGGGAATTAAACTTGAAAATTAAAAAAATAATGAAGAATTTTCTAAAAACGGAGAACTCAAATAAGGATAAAATAGGAAGAGGAAAGCTTAAGACTCAGAAAGAGAGGGATAAAATGTGGGAGTTAGAAGGGAAATTACTTAGAATTTAAGTATAGAAAAATCAAGGCAAGTCAGCAAATTATTGGAATGAAACTTGGTAGTTCAGAATATCACTTATGAAAAAAAAATTTAAATCTCAACTTCTAAACTGCAATGATCAGAAGCCCTTGGGCAGGACTATTAGTTCATCTGGAAGATGAAGATGAGCTAGGCAGCTTTGACTCCAGTCTTTTCTCAAGATAAACAAAAAAAAAGAGACATATACATAAAACACTAGCAAGACCAGGAAGTGCTTGGCTCTCACATTCCTTTTTCCCCAGGGCACTTTTCCTGTAGGAAGTCATTGATCTTTGGCAGGCATCTAGAGCTAGTCCATCAATCCATCCCTGACAGCCTAACTCACAGCAATGGTAAACATCTTCCCAGACTCTGGGGTATGTTTTCCAGAAGGAGACTGCTAATTTTTTACGTATGTTCAAATTAATGTTTAAAAGAACTCTTCTCTAATCAGAGGAGCCAAATGAAAAGATTAATAAAATTTTAAAAGATATTACTGTGTAGAAGAGAAACTTTGGGGAATTCATCTGCTCCAACACTACTCTGCAATATTGTTTACTGCCCTAATAGTAGCACAAATGCCAGTGCCTGAGTTAAGATATCGGGACTGATTTTGGAAGCCCATTTTCTATTGCCTCATTAAAAGAACTGGAATTTGACTAAAAGGAAGTAAAAGAGCCAGAAGAAAGACAAAACTGTGATGTGACAATTGAAGTCTTTGAACAGGCAAGAGACAGAAAAAAGCCTTTGGACTTCTGGATTTAAAGAAGGTGAATTATGAGAAGATGAGGGACAGACAGAGTTTGAAGAACCCTGAAAACAAACTTTGATTGAAAACTTTGCTAGGACTGGATCTATTTGAACCATCTCTTCCTAGACCATGCCAGTTTTCTACTTCTTCTTATTCTATTTAATCTTTTGTGTATATGATCTTTATCAATGGCATAAAGAGGGTTTTTTTGCGTGTCTTTGTATCACCAGAGCCCAGCATAGGAGATAGATAAGTAGGATGTGGAATGTGTTTAATTAATGCTTCTTGAATTGTAAAGAGAAAAAAATAAAAGAACAGAAGAAAGAAAGGAGAATTTTGCTTATATCTATTCATATGTTGTTTCTACCACTAGTCTGTGTTTTGTTTTTGGCTCCCCAGTATCTAGGAAGTGCCTCCCATAAGGCAGATACTTAATAAATGCTTGTTAGTTTTCATTAGATTGTCTGGTCTGGCATCCTTAGCAATGTCATTGCTGCAAATGATACTACTAGATTGCCTTTGCCTTCTCACCGTTTGGAAATAGCAGAGTTAAAGGAGTTTGGGAGGAAAAAGGAGTTCGAATACTTCTCTTCCCTTCTTTGGCTCCATTGAGAACAACAGATGTCATGAAAAAGGTCTTCAGTGAGTTATATACCTTGATGGAAATGGCAGTATCCTATTTTTGTTAGGGCGCTTTAGATAAAAAAAACTGATTCATCCCTTAAAAAGGTGAGGATATACTCTGTCCTTCAGATACATTGCAAAGTTTAAAGTAAAAATGGAAAAAAAGTAGCACTAACTATAACTCTGAAAGGATTCCAAGGAGCAGGTATAGACACCAGGAAGGAGAAAGATAAATACATTGAGCCAAAAGGCTTAAAGGCACACACACTCCTGAAGACTCTACTCAGTGTTTTGCTTAAGACTACACAGATAAATACAAGAACCTCCAACTTTTTATCATTCTTTCTGCCAAGCTATGCTACCTCTTTCAAAGAGCTTTTGATAGGAATACAATTTTGATTGGGAAGCCATGTTCTTAGGTTGTTGTTTTTTTTCTTTTGTTTTAATAAAATGGAATAGCAAAAAGAGTACTAAATGTAGAGTTCTGAAGGATAGTGTTTTAATCTTGTCTCTGCTTATTACTATATGTGTAATTGGGGGGAAATCACTTTATGGTTGAACCATAGGGCCTCTAAGGATCAAAGAAGAAAGTCAAGGAAGTGAGATGAATGAAAACCCCATGATAAAGAATTTCTAGGTATTTAATAATTAATTTGTAAATTAGACTAATCAGCAATAAACAAAACCATGGTCAGTAGTTTCTCTTGACAGCCAAAGGCCTCAAGGGAGACCCTGGAATGCCTTAAATACACCTTCTGGTATGGAATTCCTCTAAAACATAAAAATCAACTCTATTGGTGGACATTTAATGAAGAAGTGGGCTAAAAGTCTTTAGCTCCTCCTACTGAGAACATAGCTTGATCATGAGATTCAACATCCTCCAGCAGTCTGGGCAGTGGAAGCCATTTTCATCAGGGTGCCTGTGACTAGTTTTCTCCTTCATGAGTTTGACCACCTTAAACTCTAATGGAGGAAACCAAGGATATGGGTTCCTTCCCTCGGGGTAAGGGCTCATCCAACACCCAGAATGGATTCTGTTTATACTCTAAATAGGTCTTTTAGTTGAGTAGGGTTCTGACCAAAATTGCTGAGCATGTTTCTTGAAGGCTAGGAGCAATCTCATCAATCAGCCATGTCTTTCTGACACTGACTGACCTTAATATGAATTGGATCTTTACAGAAAATGAAGGGAAAAGTGTGGATCACAATTAATAATTAGTTATTACTATAATAGTGAGATGTTAGTTTCTCTCAGAAGAAAGCAAGAAGGTAGAATCGCCAAGTCAGAAAAATTCTTACATCACATCCTAACAGCTACCAGTGGATAGAATGCTGGGCTTGGAGTCAGAAAGACCTGAGTTTGAATATAGACTCAAAAAGTTATTAGCTATGTGATCCTGGGGAAGTCATTTTACCTCTGTCTTCCCCAGTTTCCCCTTCTGTAAAATGTTCCCCATCTCCCAGGGCTGTTGAGGGGATCAAATGGGATAATTTGGGTAAAGCATTTAGCATAGTACCTGGCACATAGTTGTTACCATTCAGCTATTCAGTGGTATCTGATTCTTCATGACCCTGTGGACCATAGAGTTTTCTTGGCAAAGATACTGGAGTGGTTTGCCATTTCCTTCTCCAGTTTTTAGGCAGGAGTAAGTACTTTTCCAGAGTTACTAGTCAGTCTATGAGGTCAAATTGAGCTCCACTGCTTCTGACTCCAAGTCCAATTCTCTATCCAATGCACTACTTAGCTGCCCCATAGCTGACACATAGTAGACGTGATAAACAATTGTTTCTCTCCTTGAATCTAATCAAACAAAACAAATCATATTCCTCTTCTGAATGACACTTCATGCAAAGTACTTGATGATAGTTATTTTTTCCCTGTCTTCTCTTCTTCAAGCTAAATTCCTTCAGTTATTGTAACCAATTTTCATATTTCATGATCTAGAAATAATTCATCATTTTTATCTGTATATACTCTAATTTATTAATGCCTGTATAAAAATGGGATGCTTACAACTGAACAACATAGGCCAATTAATTTAACCATTGCAGAAAACTGTCATGTCAATCAATAAGCTTTTATCATGAAGTTTTTATTTATGATTCCTTGAAATATAGTTCTGAAAAACCAGGCTTTGACAAAGTCCATTTGGGTTTAAATGGATTTGTCTATGTCTTTTAACCCAAATTACTCTGGCTCTCAATGATCGGCCAATAATAGGTACAATTCAAGTCTCATTTGCTCATTATTTCAGTTTTGATGGCTCAGAGTGAGTTCAAGTGGCATTTGTTTCTGATCTGACCAGAAACTCTGAGGGTCTTCTTCTCCCAGAATGATTTTTTAAAGAAGGCAAACCAGGCCATCTTTTGCCACAATTCTTACCTAGCCTTTAATCACTAAATGGATATTGCCTCAGACAAACAGAAACTCAAGGAAGACTTTAACTTAAAAAGGGCAAGATCTCTCAATGTATCCTGGGTCATCAGCAATCCTGACTTATGCCTTGTCATTAGACTCAGATGACTCTGTAGGAGACAATGATGAGATGACTTTGTAAGCCTCATTTAAGTCCAATTCACTTGTTAGTCAAGATGTTACCCTTCTGATGTCATTGATTCTATTTGGAGAAGTAAGAACAAACAACAACAATTAAACATATTGCTAAGCGCTGGGAATACAAAAAAAAAGAAAGAAAGAAAAAAGAAAGGAAGAAAGAAAAGAAAGTCCTAGCTCTCAGTAAACTCAAGTCTAATGGGGCAGATAAAATGCAGATAACTGCATACAGGCCAGTGTGCTTGTATACTGGGTAAATTAGAGATAATAAACCAAAGGAAGGGACTGGTGCAAAGGGGAATCAGGAAAGAGGTTTCCTGAAATTGAGATTTTAATGAGAACTTGAAAACAGTCAGGGAGGTCAGAGGGAGAGATGGAAAGGGAAAATTCTAGACATGGGGAAATAATCTTCTCTTAGGCTTCTCTTGCACTAGCCTGCTAGTCACATTATATTATTAACTCAAAATGAACTTGCAATCCTCTTAAACCACCAGATCCTTTTCAAAATAATTGTTCTCTTTCCATCTAAAACTTGTGACACTAATTTTTCATCTATAATAAATTTGTTTTTATTAAATCCAACTCAATTTTCTTTCTAGTATATCACAATTTTTTTTTGTATTCTGATTCTGTCATGCAATATATTAATCATTCCTCTAAGCTTTGTCATCTGTAAATTTGATGAGTATAACATCTGTACCCAAATCTAAGTGACTGGTAAAAAGAAATGAGCACATACCTTGGAAGACTGGACCTAAAACTTTCTGCCAAGTCAACAAGATCTTCTCTTAGGGTCCAAAAATTCAGCCAGTTCTGTGTGCATTTAACTCTCCTCTTTACCTAATCAGTTTCTCTCTGTCTTGTTCATGAGATTAACTTGGTAGGCATTATCAGTAAAATAAAATCCAAATAAACATTAGCTACAGAATTCCCCAGATCAGTCTAGTATCACTATCAACAAGGAAAATAAAGTTAGTCCAACTTAAAAAAGGAATGTAGTCTTAGTGATAACTGTTTCCTTTTCCAGACTTCCTTTACTAACCTTCTTTCATATTATGGCCTAGAAATTTTGGGAAATCAAAGTAAAGTTCACTGGTCTCTCATTTTTCTTTAAAATTTTTTTAAATTTTTTTCAAGTCCAAATTCTCTCTCTCCTTTTGAACTTCCCTCATCTTTTGAGAAGACACGATAAAGGCTACCCATTATGCATGTAAAGTTATATAAAACATATTTCTGAATTATCCATGTTAAAAACAAAAAAGAGAAAAAAACATATTTAAATCTTCACTGTGAGCTAACTGAACCAATTCAACTACTTGATAAAGGATATGGATAGGCAGTTTTCAGAAGAGAAAATAAAAGCGATTTTTATTCAGAAAAAATATTCTAAATATTGATTAGAGAAATACAAATTAAAATAACTCTTAGGTATCACATCATACCTATTAGAAATGACAAATACTGGAAGGGATGAAAGAAAATAGATTCATTGATAAATTATAAGTGGAGCTGTGAATTGATCCAATAATTCTAAAGAACAATTTGGAACCATTTCTAAGTGCTATAAGACTGTGCATACCCCTTTGACCCAGCAATATCATTATTTGTGTTTTTGTTTTATTTTGTTTTTAGTCATTTTCAATCATGACTAACTTTTTGTGATCCCTTTTGTGGGTTTTTCTTGACTAAAATAGTAAAGTGGTTTTCCATTTCTTTCTCCTGTTCATTTTACAAATAAAAAAAAAAAAAAAACTGGATCAAACAGTTTAAGTGACTTACCCAGGATCATACAATTAATAAATGGCTGAAACTAGATTTGAATTCTCATCTTTCTGACTCTGGGTCCATTTCACCATCTATTGCACCATCAAGTTGTACCCTAAAGAAATCAAAGAAAAAGGAAGTGGCATATGTACAAAAATATTTATAGCAGATAATTTTGTATTGGAAAAGAATTGGAAATTTATGGGGTGATTATCAATTGGGGAATGACTGAACATACTGTGGTATATGATTGGGATGGAGTACTCTTATGCTATAAGAAATGATAAGGTTAGTAGCTTCAGAAGAAAAGGCAAGACCTATATGAAATGATGCAAAGTGAAATGAGAAGAACTGGGAGATCATTGTATATAATGATGTACAACAATGTTGTGATGATGATCAACTGTAAAAGACATTGTTACTTGGATTAATACAATGATCCAAGACAATTCTACATGATACATGATTAACAAGTGCTATCCACCTTTAGAGAAATAACTAATGAACTCTAAGTGCAAATTAAAGTATATTTTTTCTCTTTTTTCTTTCTTTCTTTCTTTCCTTCTTTCTTTTCTCTTTCTTTTTCCTTTTTGCTTTTTATGATATGGTTAATATGGAAATATTGCACATGATTTTAAAGAAATAAATAATATTTAAGTTATTTAATGACTTTCCTGTGCATCTGCATCAGTCTCTATAAAGTATTATCTCTTTTTCTCTACATCAAAATTGTTTTGTTTTCTGTTTTCAGAATTTTATGCTTGAGAAGCCCTCCTTGGATGATTGATTGCTCCAGCAGAATTTTTTTTGCTATAACAGCCTACCTATCCTTTCTCTGAACTTTTCAAAGTCTATTTTTTCAAAACCTAAGAAGAATCAGATTGTTCCTGAAGTAGGGTAAAAACTATAAGATAAATTCATACCTCTTCATTTTAGAGAGAAAGGAAATGAAACCCAACAGAGTTAAATGATTTGTTCCATCACAGGTAGTAAATGGTGCAGCAATGAATGGAACACTGGTCTTTGCATGAATATTGCTCTGTTTTCCCTACTATTTCAGCAAGAAAATGATCCCCTAATTCCAGCATTTCCAAGGATCTAGTCAGTTATCTCAGCCTAAAACTTGACAAAGTATTTTTCTTTTTCTATCCAGATGTTTTGGCATTATTAGACACAATTAAAATGAAGAGATGAAAGATTTGGAAATTGAAGCCAAGACTTGAGAGTCTCAAGTGACTACAATAATTACTGTACTTTATTTCCTTTATATATATATATATATATATATATATATATATATATATATATATAAAGCAAATTGGGATCCAAAAGGAAAACAATATAATATACCAATGTCCTGTGATGGATTACTCCAGCTAAATGTGATTCTCCTGATAGTTTTTGTTACGCTTTTATATAGTTGATTAGGATTATTTGCAGCATAAAACTAATTTTTGCTAAGGTTCCATTGTAGAAAAACAATGGATGATTTCTGTTTAGTGTTTCATGGAAGTTTGGGAGTTAAGAAGTCAAAGGAGAATATTTGAATTCCTAGCATAATAATGATTAAACTTGTGAGTCCCACCATGGACCCCATAGTCTGAAGAAAAATTGGAAAACAGGCTAGACTTCCAGTGAAGATATGTGGACATTGTGCATGTAAGTAAGCTTATTTTACAAATTAGGATGGAAAGTAATACCCTTAAATCCTCTGAGGTTATGATGAGAAACTAAAAAAAAAATTCAAAGCTAGTATTTTTTTTTGTAAATTGGTAAGAGGACTTAATACTCTAGAGAGTGTTCAAGTCTACCCAGTCTTTATTTAAATTAATTCCATCTTCACAGTAACTACAGATTTGGGATAGAATTTGAGGGTATAATAAAGTGAATTTGTCAAATTGGTGGGGGAAGGAAATCTGATCTCTTATTCCTGTAAGAGGTAAAGGATATTCTACTGAAGATTTCTTCCAATTTCTTAAGGTTTGCGAGTAATCTTGGCCCCTTTTAGATTATTCCACTAGAATGCCAAAACAGAGTTCTCCTAAAGCAAGGAGGCTGAAGTATTAACCTCTATTTCTTCTTTTTTCCCTGAAGCAATCAGGGTTAAGAGTCACCCAGGGTCACACAGCTAGGAAGTGTTAAATGTCTGAAACCCCAGATTTGAACTCAGGTCCTCCTAACCTCAGGACTGGTGCTCTATCCACTGCTCCACCTAGCTGCCCTTGATAACCTATATTTCATCTATGGCCTACCACAGTTAAGTTCAGAAAAAAGCATCACCTGTCTAATGATGATATTTTTGGACATGAAACCCCATAATTTGAATTTATTTGGGGATGTTATCTTTCTAATTATCTTAGTTTATATTTTCTTCCTATATTTTCAATTCGCCTTATGTCTTTGCTTATGAAAAAATACAAAATCAAAGTAGTGATAAAAGAAAGAAAACGGAGAGATGGGGGAGAAGGACAAAGAGAAGGAGGAGGAAGAGGAGGAAGAAAAGGAGGAGGAGGAGGAGGAGGAGGAGGAGGAGGAGGAGGAGGAGGAGGAAAAGAAGAAGAAAGATAGAAGGCATAAAAAGAAGATATAGAGTAATATGAAGACATGAAAGAAAGAAGAGGAGGAGGAGAAAGAAGAAGAAGCAAAAACAAGAACAAGTACAAGTAAAAGAAAGTTAAAGAGGATAATGAGATTGAAGACGGGAAGGAAAATTATAAACCTTTTGGGAGTAAGAAGGAGTAGGAAGAACTACATACCATCATCATTCTGTCTATTACTGAATTTGTCCTGAAGATATCCAATTAGCTATAAAAAGTCAATTTATTTATTTATGAATTGCCTGGAAAATAGTTTGTGGAGCATTCATCACAAAAAAAAAATAATAGTAAGAGAGTGTGATCTATGAATCAATTTTATTTGGACACATCAAACATAAGGATGAAAATAAAATATTAATAGCTAACATTTTAGGGTGTCTTAAATTTTGTTAAGTGCTTTACACATATTTTTGCTTCTCCCAATGACCTTTCAAGGTATTTGTGCAGATGGAAAGAGGTTACTTCTCTGGTCTATGAAATCTAAGTACTATGTGGATCAAATTAAGAAATGAAGAGAGATTACCTGAAAATGTTTTCTTCTCTTTATCCCAATGTTTAAATCAAAATGCAGTTGAATGATGAGTTCATTACATAATTTATAGGGGAATCATAAGAGTTAGAAGAAAGAGAGGGAGGGAAGGAGATAAGAAAGATGGAGAAGCAGGGTGAAAGCACTTACTAAACACTTAATATTTTTCAATCATTAAGCTAAGTAAGGGAGCACAAACAGAAAGAAATAGAGATCATCCCTACTCTCAAGGAGTTTATTTTTTGGGGGGGGGAAAGTAACATGGGTACAGTTAAGTTTAATGTAACTTCAGAGGTAATGACTACAAGTCACGTTGTAGTAAAGTAAGAAAAGTTGGTTTCTAACTTCAACCTTGCTATTCACATTTTACCTTAGGCAAATCATTTCAGCTCTCAGGGTCTCATTTAACTTGAGATACTTGACTTTGCTGATTTTTGAAGTCTTCTTAATCTCAATTTCCTCTGACTCTTTGATCCTGGAGATAGCCAAAGAGCTAATTCCATGCCCTAACCTACTTCTCACTAATACATGGAGAAGTTAGAGGGGCTGTGGGGTTGCCTCTGCTGAAGTTCAGATGTGGTTGCATAAGTAACTCTTATTGATTGTTCAGGGTAGAAATTGGGTGATCAGTCCCTTGTGATAACTGAACTAACCAGGCAGTGATAAAGCTCTTAATCCACAGAGCATTAACCCAGCCCTCATCTTCCACTCCTTCTGGGACTGGTAGGGGTTCTTTTAAGTAATTATAAGCAGAAAGCACAATGACAACCAGCTGTGATCTTTTGTGTGGCTTTCATTGTCTTGGAGGTAACAGTTCCACTGGAGGAAAAGTTGGTTCCACACATACAGATCTATTCTTTATTGGTATTTTCCTGACATATGTACTCTAGTTGGGTAGGCATTTATTCTTTCTTTTCTAACTACTATCCTCTGCTTCCAACTATGACCTCTTCTACTTCTACCTTGTCCTTCCCTAATTGTCTCTATCTGGTCACCCTTGCAAACAAAATCCACCATTCTGTTCAGTTCTGACTTTGAATGGTTCAACAGTGTCACATTCAATTGCTAAGGACATCACCCAGATGTTTCCATCTGAGAAACATGCACAACTTTTGGATTTCTTTGGCTAGTTGTGTTTAAATACACACACACACACACACACACACACACACACACACACTCCCATTCTCTGAAAGGGCAATATGCCCATAGCACATATTTTAAAGAATATTGACTCTTAATGATTTTAATTTCAGTCCCACTACTGATTCTAAATCCAAATTCCATAAAACAGCTCTGGGGACACTGCAGGGCCACTCCTTGCTAACCATGCCAACAAAGGGAATGCCTATGACCTCTTCTGGGCAAACAATCCATAAAGGATTTAATCTGGTTGGCTAGAGTTTGACACACAGGAGTAGGGCACTTTGTGTGGCTTCAGGCTTCTCAGACTTTGAGATCACTCTCATTAGCTGACCTTCTGACATTCTATCCTGCCAGCACTTTATGCATAGAGCTTCCATGTTTTGATCCTTAACCTCACCATGAGCTACACAATAGCACCATGGGATGGGAGCAAAAAACTCATATCACACTTCACAGAGAGAAGTACAAGAGAGCAATGTACACTACATGCATCGTTTCCACCTGATCTTTTTGTCCTGCAGGGATGATGATGTGAAGATCTCAAGAGCTTGCTCCTATGCCTGCTCTATAGTACTGAAGAGTAACAGGACCTATTCTGTAAGCTAATGAGTGCCAGAGGTCTGAGAAATAATTCTCCTTGAAGCAGCAGATGTGAATTGGTGCAGTTGGCCTGAGAACCAGCCAAGAGACAAACTATAAGCCCACCCATGAAGGGTAAGATGGGATCGAGGATGGAAGTAAGTAAAGGTAGCCAGCTGAAGAAGCTTTAAACTTTATGCAACATGAGCCAATCCTTGCACTCCTGCTGGATTGGAGGCTCTTGGTACATTTTCACCTCCAAGAAGAGTAATGATCCCTCTACTTAACTCTGCAGATGATGCTGGATCAGTGAATACATTGTGAAAAGTTCACAAGAGTGTTTCTGTCCTATTCTCCCAGTTCCACTAACCAAATATATGTCCTACCCATATATTTCCTGCCAATATATATAAGCAAGGGGCATGAAAGCGGCCAAAAGTTTTCTTCATGGTAAACTGGAAAGTTTTCCCCAGTGCTTGCAATAGAATCACATGCTTTTATACTTTTGTGGTGTTTGAAGCCCTAGTGAAGACACTAACAAGATTTCATTAACTTTTACTACTGCAGAGTCTATGTTCTTATTTTGCACCCCTGAGAGACAGATTACTCAAATGAGTGTATACAATATCTCAAAGTCAGCCATTCTGTAGCAATGTGAGATAGAAAGAACCCTATCATTTGCCTGAAGCATTCTCTTATAACTACAGAGAAAATTATAATATAGGGAGGAGACTTATGAAGGATGGAAGGGAAGTATGAGATGCAAGGGTCCCAGGCTCATGGTCACATCTGATATCTTTCCAGATCCAGGCTTTCAGAAGACTAACTTCCAATACTACCAATACCTCCCCTCAACTCCATTGGTTAACACTAGCTCAGGCTTGGCTGTAGCAAGGAGCCAAATCAAATGATGCTTGGCTTCAAGCAGAACAATAACGCAATGCAACAGACAATTACATTCTATTGAGTGTGTTTGAGGAATCTCATTAGGAAAGATTGGTAGGACGCTATGATTTCTCAAAAGCCCTTGATCACTTCCAGATGGATTGTTCTCCACTTAGAGCCAGTTTGCTTTGGTCAGAATTGAACAGTCCCCCAGGTCAGTCACCTCACAAAAACCTCTGATTTTTGTCACTAGATGATGAAGACCAGTGCTGGATATGACTTTGGTATATTCTAATTTTTTTCTAAATGTTATTGAGGGGGGGCGGAGCCAAGATGGCGGAGTGAAAAGGTGACTTTCTGTCTCTCCTCTGATCTTCTCTAAAATCAACAATAAAATAAGCCTCTGAACTGATCTTCAAGTCAACAAACTCAGAAATATTTAGACACTGCTTTCTGGATAACTTCATATCAGGTTAGTCTGACTCGGACAGAGAGATAAATAGACGACTCCTGTGTAGGCCGGAAGTGAGGGTGGGACTCAGCTCAGCTCATCATGGCAGAAATTCCAAACTCCAAACTCCAAATTCCAAACACCTGTAGTTTATCTGATGCACTCAGGACACTCTGCCCTGATTGGGGGCAGGTGTTCTGGCAGACTTGCCTTGTTTAAGGAGTAATTCGGACCTAGTCCTAGCCCCCACCAGCCCAGCACCTTAAGTTAATTCGCCGAAGTGCCCCAGGGCAAAGCTTTTCAGCTGCCGATTTTTTTTCCCTACCTTAAAGAGATATCCACACTGTCTAAAAAAATGAAGAAGCAAAAGAGAGCTCTCACCATAGTCAGTTTTATCAAGGCAAAGAAGCATTGACGCCAGATCCTGAGGTTCCTTTAGACAAAATACCAGAAGAAGGTATTAAAGACCATCACTGGTCACTTTTTCAAAAGGTCTTTCTGGAAGATTGCATAAAGAACCTCAAAAGAGAGCTGGAGTATAAATGGGAAAATAAACTGAAATAAGTGCAAGAAGGATACAATATCTTGCAAGAAGGATATGATACCCTGCAAAAGAGATATGAAAAAGACACCAATTTATTGAAAAATAAAATTAGTGAAGTGGAAAAAGTGCAATGCACAAAAAAATTCAATTGGCCAGTTACAAAAGGAGCTTAAAAAGGTAACTGAAGAAAACAACACTTTAAAAATAAGAATTGAACAAATGCAAGTGAATGACTCACTAAGACTTGAAGAATCAGTCAAACAAAAACAAAAAAATGAAAAATTAGAAGAAAATATGAAATATCTCCTAGGAAAAACAACTGACTTGGAAAATAGATCTAGGAGAGACAATCTAAGGATTATTGGATTTCCTGAAAGCCATGATGAAAAAAAGAATCTAAACACTATCTTCCAGGAAATCCTGAAAAAAAACTGCCCTGAGATTGTAGAATCAAAGGGCAAAATCACCATTGAAAGAATTCACCGATCACCTCCTGAAAGAGACCCCAAAATTAAGACCCCAAGGAATATCGTGGCTAAATTTCAGGACTATAGCACTAAGGAACAGATTCTGCTAGCAGCTAGAAAGAAACAATTCAAATACCGAGGATCAATAATTGGAATCACACAGGATCTGTCCGCCTCCACATTGAAGGATGGAAGGGCCTGGAACCAGATATTCCGAAGGGCAAAGGAACTTGGATTACAACCAAGAATAACCTATCCAGCTAGAATGAGCATTATCCTCCAGGGAAGAAGGTGGTCATTCAATGATATAGGTGAATTTCACCTATTTCTAATGAAAAGACTGGATCTGAACAAAAAATTCGACACCCAAACACAGAACTCAAGAGATGCATAAAAAGGTAAAAAGAAAAGGACTCTTGAGAACTTTATTTTTACTAGGGGGATACTTAAATTTTGGAGGTATAATTAACTAGATATTACTTTGATAA
>JAJPUD010002947.1:244107-263105 GCA_023553655.1 Myrmecobius fasciatus
TGGACTTCCTGCCATCTAGGGGAGGGGAGGGGACTGGGGGTAAAATTTGTAATGGAAAGCTTTGTAAAGATCAATGGTGGAGAACTACCCATACATATGTTATACAAATAAAAAGCTTTGATAAAAAAATAAAAAATAAAAATAAATAAATAAATAAATGTTATTCAGAAATAACCACATAGTTATCCCATAAATTAATCAAATTTCATTTTTTCCTTTCATATTAGTTTTATGATACACAGGGCCAAGGAAACAAACAATGTAATGAGAGCCATGAGTATAGTGTACCATGCTCTGAGAATATGGAGAAAAAGTTGCTCACTTCCTGGGTGAATCAGAGACACTATCATGGAGGTACTAGAATATGAACTGGAATTTTAAAGAGGGGAAGAGTTTGGAATATTGGGGGAGGGACAGAGGATTTTTTTTTAAAAGTGGTTTATACATACAAAATAATAGAGGTGCAAACCCTCAAGGCTTAAATTGAGGAATAATGCAATTTCCAGGGAGTTTAAAGAACCTGTAAGGCAGTAGTAGGGGATATAGCTTTATAGATGTTGAATAAGATTGGAGCCATATCAGTGAGTGCTTTTAATGCCATGTTAAACAAGTTGCTTCTAATGGGGTGGGGCTTAGTTCCACACTAGAGACTTCGAGTGAAAGAAGGACATGATCAGAATATGTTCTAGGAAGACTCATCTCTTAGCAATGTGTAAAACAGAATAGGAAGGAGAAAGATAGAAAGTGGGGTGGAGGAGTTGGAAATATTGGGAGTATTGGAAGAGTCCTGATGTGGTCAGCTTAGCTTTAAAATTAGAAAGGATTTTATAGTGCTTTCAATTTAAATCTCTCATTTTAAAGATGAGGAAACTGAGGACATCTCTTCATTGCCCAATACTATCCATTAAGAAAAAGTGACAGAATTGGGATTAAAACTCAGTGAAGTCTGAATTCCAGATTCAGCATTTTGCCTGTGGCCCAGCTGTACTGAGCACTAGAATTAGGATGGCTCTGGAGAACTAGATAATAGAAAATACATTGAAGAACATTAAAGATATAGAATAAGTAGTTCTGGGTCCACAATAGATGTGGTGAGTGAGGAAAAGAAGAGCTAAGGATTTTGCAAATTGAGCAACATTTGATAGTGGTGGTACTGTTGAATAGTCACTTAATTTTACTTTCATTTATCAGAGAGGATGGCAAAGTTCCATATTAGTCAGACTTCTAATTGGTGCCTCTTTGATTTTCCCATCTTGTGGGTCAGAAATCTGAAGGAATTAATGGAGGTAAGTGAGATGTCCATAGACCATTTCTTTCTCATTTGCCCTCACTTATCAAAAACTCCAATATTCCAATTGATTGCTGATCTCATTGATGAGTGTACCCTCTCACAACCTATCTCTGTTAATGCTTCTGCTTTTATAATGTTACCATGTGTTCTGCAACGTGTGGAACACAATGCAGACATGATCATCAAGAATCCCTTGCTAACAATAAATTAGCAGTTCACTTTTTATATTATTCACACGTATCACTGAGAACCTCCTCCACATCTTTTCTGTATCATCCCTTATATGGTTATGTCACAGTGTGCTCATTATCTCCTAAGAACTGATTGTCCTTTAGGTGATATTGAGATCTTGAAAGATCAAGTCCAATTCTTTCTTTCACATATGAGGAAATTGAGGCATGGAAAGAGCAAATGAGTTACCCAGGATCACAGAGCTTGTAAGTGTCTGAGGTAGGATTTGAACTGAACTCATCCTGACAAGTCCAGAATATTACCACTGTGAAATGCTGTCTTCCTATGATTCTATGATCTTTCAACATCCTTTCTACCCTTTTTAATTCTGAATTTTTGTTTATGTCCTAAGGAATGGTTCCTCCCAGTTCTGGTGCTCTCTTATTCTATATGATTGTTTTTTGGATCTTATCACTTCAATATCCCAAGTTTTCTACAATATATTTCTAATTTACCTATCTCACCTTATCTTGTAGAACTCCCCTTCCTATAGTCTATATCTTAGTCAAAATGGATTACCAGAGATTGATTTTCCATTGATTATCCACTAGTCAGTAGATATCACCAGAAATTTGCTTTTATAAAAATAATGACTCTCTTCAGACTGAGGTTTATCAAGAACCTTTATCATAACAACCCAATGAGAATGATATAACTATTATTCCCATTTTCCTTTAGGTGATCTTAAAGAACCATATATTTAGAGCAAAATAGGATCATAGAAGCCATAAACTCTTTCTTTCACTAATAAGGAAATTGAGGCACAGATAAGTTAAAAAAAAAAAACCAATGATACTGTAAGTTACAGAATGAGGAATTGAACCAAAGTTTCCCCTGACTCCAGATGCAGTATAAATATTATTCTTCTCATTACATCTACTCCAAATTAAAAAAAAAATCTGTAGCTCAGAGAAGTCAATAAGTTGCCCAAAGTCATACAAATAGTAGGTTTCAAAGGCAGGATTTGGGTTCCCAATTCCTCCAGATTTTAGGTCTAGTAAAAGTCCTGTGCTCTTTTCACTGCATTAGTTCTAGTACTAATAATAATGCCAAAGACTGCTTAAGAAATAAAAAAATAGAGAACAATAGGGAGACTCGTAGTATTAACCCAAATGATAGGATGTGTGTGTGTGAGAGACAGACAGAGAGAGACAGAGAGACAGAGACACACACCCACAGAGAGAGAGAGAGAGAGAGAGAGAGAGAGAGAGAGAGAGAGAGAGAGAGAGAGAGAGAAAGAGAGAGAGAAACTCAAAGAAACACACAGAGAGAAACAGAAAGAGACAGAAAGACAGAAACAGAGAGAGGGGGGGAAGGGGGAAAAAGAGAGAATACTTATTGTTTTTTGAGAGGATTCCTTGTTTTGATAGTTTGAAATGTTTGGGGAAATTATAACAGAAAACAATCAGGAAAAAAAGATTAAAGCCAAAATAAGGATTTGGACATTGTAGAATGAACAGGAATTTAGAGAAAACAAATGTGTCCTTTTACTCTGGCCTTCAGTTAAGATCTGTCTCAAAAATCATAATTATCAGCTCTATTGCAGATCCTTTCAAAGGCATGAGTTGAAATAAGAGTAATAGGGATGATAAGTCCCTTGGTCAAGGGAGCATGGTGTTTGATGGTGACAAAGTGCATTGGAGACATATTGCAAAGCCTAGCTTATTTTCACTATTTTCTACTTTACCTTAATTGATCCAAACCAAGAGGAATAAGCAAACTAGTAAGAAAAAATGTCAATCGGGACACAAGCTTGATTACCCAAACTTCACTGCTTTGTCATTGAACAAGAGGTTGACCTCAGGGGGCAAATGCCTGACTTCAGTTCTCTGATGAATATTTTGCTAGAGAAGCTTGACTCAGGAAGGTCTAGCCACTCCTGACCTGGTAAGATCATGGTACCAAAATCCTAATTCTGACTCCCACAGAAATCACTTCCTCCAGGCTTTTCACACCGGCAACTTTTGCTTCTTACTCCAAATTTGAAGTTTTTGTGCCTTTCTTCTAGATATTACTCCTCAGTGCGGTCCCTCATGAAGCCATAAGAATAACTGAAGAATAATGGAGTATCCTATCTTATGCTGTTCTATGGGAAATAAAGAGAAGATACAGTACATCAACTAAACAAGTTTATCAATTAGCCCATCAGCAAACTTTTAGTAATTGTTTCCCACATGCCAGACAAAGGCATGAAGGACTGAAGAAACAAAGAAAAATATTTAAATCAACACAAAGAAGACCAATTTTGAGAAGACAGAAAGGAGCCTTAAAAGGGGCTTTTAAGGCTAGAAGGGACCATAAAAGTCATCAAGTGTGACTTTAGGCTAATCCCTAACATGTCTTAATAAAGAAAACAGAGACAGGAAAGGATTCCTGGGAAAGTGCCATATGAATGGAATATAAAAGTAAGTGAAGTGAGAGAGCATACCAGGCACATATATGAAAGTCAGAGCAAAGACAGAGAGGTGGGATAGGAAGGTTCGTGGATGAAAAATAGCAACTAGTATGTCTGATTCATGTGTAACATAGAAGAGAGAAAGGTGTTCAAAGGCTATAAAAGCTAGAAAGTCACCAAATTAGGAAGAATGAAATACCAAACAAAGGAATAGAGAGAGGGAGGGGGAAGGAGAGAGAGAGAGAGATCTACATCCCTATCTATTTATCTATCTACCCTTGAGGTAATAGGGAATCATTGGTATTTATTGAATAGGGAAAGAATACAAGAAAAGTGAAGTGAAAGAAATGAGTTAAAGGAATAATGCTTTGTCAGCTGTATGAAGCATAGATTAAAAAGGAGAGATGAGTTAAAAAGATCAATTAGAATGTTATATTAGTAGCCTAGAGGGAGCTTATGATGTCCTGAATTCAAGAAGTAGATATGTGATTGAGAGAAGGGAACATACTGAGAGACATGGCAGAGAAATAAATTTGAACATTTGACAATTGAGTGGCCATATGGGGTGATAGAAGGGAGTTGAGGATGGCACTGAAGCTGTGAGCCAGAAGACCTGGAACATTGTGAGTATCCTCAGCAGAAACAAGAAAATTGAGAAGAGGATTGAGTTTGGTGGGAAAGGAAAGAGAAATATAGAAATTTCAAATTCTGTCTTGGGCATATTGAGTTGCAATGTATATGGGACATCCAACCCAAAATGTCCAATTGGTAGTTTGTAATTTGGGACCATAATTCAAAATTAGACCAAGAGAAGTAGCCCTAAAAATCATCTGCATAGTAATCTGAACAGAAACTGTGGAAAGTGAAGTGATCAGCAAACAAGAGAACATAGAGAGAAAAGAAAAGAAGGTCTAGATGATCAGTTATAATAGACTTATCTCTTCTCAGCAGTGCAGAGATCCAAAAGAAGTCCAAAAGACTTGTGATGGTAAATACTATCTACATCCAAAGAAAGAATTATGGAGTCTGTATACAGATCAAAGTATACTATTTTCACTTTTTTTTCTTTCTTGTGGTTTTTACCTTTTGTTCTGATTCTTTTTCATAACATGATTAACATTATAAAATACACTTAACATGATTGTATATGTATAACCTACATACTTGCTGTCATAGAGAGAAGAGAGAAAAAAGGCAGGGAGAAAAATTTGGAATTCAAAAATCTCACAGAAATGAATGTTGAAAACTATCTTTATAAAAATTGGGGAATTTACATTATTAAGTGCAAAAAGGGAAAAAAGAAAAAGAAAAGACCTAAGACACAATGAGATGGAGGAGGGGGGAAATACTTCCATTAAATTTATAATTAGAAATGAAAGAAGGTTGCAGTTGGAAGCTGTTTGAGAGGAATTTAGTCCAACCCACACAGAAGCAGGATTCTGTCTATTTTATTTCTCACAAGATTATATTTGGGTTCATTCATTTTTAAGCCTCATTTTGCCAAGAGTGGAAAAAAATAAAGAGAACAGAGGCAATAAAAAGAGTAAGTGCTATATGTACATGGCCTCTTGAAATCTCAGGCAGAGAGCAACTGACACCAATGGTTTCATACCCGACTTAACAGCAATTTTATTTCCTTACTTGAGAGCTACCAAGAGGAAAGAGAAAAAGATGGAGAGGCAAATAGCAGAGAGAAATGGAGAGATAAAAGATAAAGAAAGACAAAAAGAAAAAGATAGAGAGAAAGGAAAAGTGAGTAGGGAGATAGAGACAAAGAGACAGAGAGAGGAGAGAGAGAAGACAGAGAGAGAGACAGAGAAACAGATACAAAGAGAGACAGAGACAAGACAGAGATTTTAACTGACTGTACCTTATCTAAGTATACTCAGTTTCATATAAGATAACTAAAAAGTTTTCAAGTAGCCAGGAGGATTTAGGTATAAATCCTGCCTCAGACACTTATTACCCATGTGACACTAACTAACACTGGAGAAATCATTGAGATCATTAAAATCTGGAAGGATTTTCAAAAGTTATCTAAACTAATTCCCTCATATTAGAGAAGACTCATCCGGGCTAAGGAAGGTTCAGTGACTTAAAAAAAAGTCAAAGTCTTTTCTATTCAGAGTTAAAAAAGAACAATGTACTCAATGACTTTAACAGCAGAAATAGATTTTTGCTCAAATGCAAATTGATGTTAAGAATACTGCTCAAGTCAAAGGTCATATCCCTCCTTTCTATTAATAATCAATAAACCATTTTTCAGTGATTATACCACATTTATATAAACCCAAAATGAAAATTTCCCAGATCTCTTAGAACAGAGAGCATGGGGAATAAAAAAAGAAGAAATCCACTGGTCATTTCAGACAAAAAGCTACATTTCTTCCTACTCTCTCCTAGTTAATTTTATTTTTTTTCTTTTGTTTTTGCTTTTTGCTGAGGCAATTGGGGTTAAGTGACTTGCCCAGGGTCACACAGCTAGGAAGTGTCTGAGACCAGATTTGAACTCAGGTCCTCCTGACTTCAGGGCTAGTGCTCTAACCACTGCGCCACCTAGCTGCCCCTCTCCTAGTTAATTTTAGTGGCAAAACCATTTAGCTTCCTCTTTCCAGAATCAAGGGATTTGGGGCTTAGATTCAAGACATGCTTTGACACTGTTTAAATTGTGAGTTGTTCAGTTGAATGATGAAACTTATGGACACATAAAATATTAGAGGAGATGGGGTTTCCTGTAATGTATATCCCAATTCCTTCATTATACAGATTAGAAAACTGAGTACAGAGAAGGGGATGTTAATGACTCAATTCCACATAGTAAGACAGTGGCAGAACCAGGACTGGAGCCCAGGCTTCTGAGACCTTGTTCAGGGCTTGTTCCATTACCAACCACATACTACCTTCTATCTCTTATTTTTCTCATAACCCTAAACCCAGCTACATTTACTAAAACAAAAAGGCAAAACATTTGTAATTTTTTCTTTTTTCATTATAAATACAACTTTCATAAACATTTCAGCATACAAAGGATAGGAAGTAGACCTGGGATTTCATTTATATTGAAAGTTTCCTGATAAGAAATATCT
Organism: Myrmecobius fasciatus; assembly: GCA_023553655.1. Classification (NCBI taxonomy): domain Eukaryota; kingdom Metazoa; phylum Chordata; class Mammalia; order Dasyuromorphia; family Myrmecobiidae; genus Myrmecobius; species Myrmecobius fasciatus. Next base: position 251,111 of record JAJPUD010002947.1, read on the forward strand.
CTCTATCAATATCAGTAGGCATTTTCTCTACACTTTAAAGTCTTATTGTTGCCTACTGCATTGTTAAATGGTATGTTACAAAGCCAATGGTTGGCAAAAGAAGGATTTAAACATGTGTAATCCTATTTTTGAGGTCAGCTTTCTCTCCTCTATATTACTTTTCAATATACAAAGAAAAACAGTAAAGAAGATTATGAGGAAACCATAAACTTTTAATGTATTTTTTCTTCTTTTTTATAATGGCTTTTTATTTTTTCAAATACATAACACAAAAAAACTCAAGAAAAAACTAGAGTAAATAGCAACAAAAAAAGTTCATATTCAGTCTCCATAGTTCTCTTTCTGGATGTGGGTAGCTCTTTCCATTACAAGTCTATTGGAATCGATTTGAATCACCTCCTTGTTAAATAGTGCCAAGGTCATCTCAGTTGATCATCACATAATCTTCTTACTACTGTGCACAATGTTCTTTTGGTATTGTTCACTTCACTCAGTATCAGTTCATATAAGTTTTTTCAGGCTTTCCTCATCATTTCAGCCCTGCTCATCATTTCTTATAGAACAATAGTATTTCATGACATTCATATTCATACTTATTCAGCCATTTCCTGACTGATGGACATTCACTCAATTTCCAGGTTTTTGACACTACAAAAAGGGCTATCATAAACATTTTTACACATGTGGTTCTTTTTATGATCTCTTTGAGATACAGACATCTTAGTGAATCAAAGGGTATTCACAGAGTTGTTTCAATTTACATTTCTCTAATCAATAATGATTTAGAGTATTTTTTCATAGATTAGAAATGGCTTTAATTTCTTGATCTGAAAATTGTTCATATCCTTTGACCATTTATCATTTAAGTAATGACTTGTATTTTTATAAATTTGAATCAATTCTTCATGTATTTTAGAAATAAGGCCTTTATCAGAAACACTGTATGTAAAAAAAAAAAATCCCCCTTCTTTCTGCTTTTCTTTTGATCTTGGCTGCATTGGTTTTGTTTGTACAAAACCTTTTAAATTTAATATAATAAAATTGATCTATTTTGCATTTCATAATGTTCTCTAGTTTTACTTTGGCCATAAGGTCCTCCCTTCTTCACAAATCTGAAAGTTACACTATGCTTTGTGTCTCCTAATTTGTTTATAGTCCAAATTCATGAACCCATGTCAACCTTATCTTAGAATAGGGTGTTAGGTCAATATCTAGTTTCTGCCCTACTATTTTTCAGTTTTCCCAACAATTTTTTGTCAGATAGTGAGTTCTTATCCCAGAAGCTGAAACCTTTGAGTTTATCTAACTCTAGATTACCATAGTCATTGACTATTGTGTCTTATGCACCTAATCTATTCTATTCATCCACTACTCTATTTCTTAGCCAGTACCATGGGTTTTGATGACTTCTACTTTATAATATAGTTTTAAGTCTGGTACAGCTAAGCCAACTCCCTTTGTACAAATTTTGTTTTCAGAAAAAAGTATACATTAATTTCAACAGGATAGTAATAAAATTGCATTTTTGTCCATATCTACTTTCAAATATATTTTGAATGTAAAGTTTTTTTGTATATTAATACTTATTTGGAAATTCTGAATCTTCTAGGATAAAAAATTATAAAAATTAGTGGGGCAAATGCTGGAAGAAGAACTAAGTATTCAATATCAAATGTAAGTGTTCCTTCATAGTGTACCATTTGTCATGGGGTGCTGATATTCAGAAGTCATGGGTGAAAGAAAATATTTCAATACCAAGAGATCACAAATCATCAGTAATGCTAGCCTTTTGTGAACTGAGACTGCAAGGGCCTGACTTTCTCATGGGACCCACTTCCTTTTGAAATCCAAAGGCAAATGCCATCAATACATCACTACTGGACCCACTGTTATTATGGAGGTTCCATTATTAGTCTTCATAACATATACCTCTAATTTGGGATATCTGAATTTGGAATAAAGGGATACTTTTGAGAAACATTCTCTTCTCAAATGCAATTCTTTTCCATAATTTTAAAAAACTGGCAAAGAAACTATTTCCTTACCCTTTAAGGCATTTTCCCCTTTTGCCCACCTACTCCTATAATCATCAATTCAGTGATATTAAGGATGATATGGATTTAGAACTTAGAATTTTAGAGACCAACTCTGGGGGTTCTTAACTTAAAGGTCTATGAACTTGTCATATGTACAGTTGTGTGATAGATAATTTTTAACAAATGGCTCTCAGGAAAGGTTGGGGGAGAATGCATACATAGCACATGTTAATATACATTATTAAAATTTTCTTCATCAATCAATGAAACAATAAGTCAAGTCCTAATTTGTAGTATTTATTTATTTCTAGTGTATAAATGTTCACATTTTTAAAAAAATAGCAATCAACTATCTTTAGCATATTCCTCTGGAGGCACATATATGTGCACACATATGTATATACGTATATATGCAACTAAATATACATATATTTTATACATAAATGTATTTATAACTATTATAATGTATCAAGGTTTCTTGTATTACTAAGTATTGTCTTTGAAGCTTTTGAAAGCAGTATATTAAGAAGGCCTCAACAGGTTTCAATGAATTGTCAAACGGGTCCATGATGCAGAAAAAGGGTAAGAAGCCCCATTCTAATCCAACTATTTCATTTTACACATTAGGAAACCAACAAAGGAAGAGTGACTTGCTCAAGATCACACAGATAGTAATAGTAGTAAGACTAGAGTTAAATCTATATCTTATGATCATAAATGTAAAGAGTTCTTCCATTATTCCTACCTATGTTACTTTTCCTTGGATCTCAGCTTATTTCTAGGAAGTTAGTAGCAGTCACTATCTGGAATTAATAAACCTTTTCCTGAACTCCTTTTCTTACTCAACCCATATTCCTATGTGCATTTTGAATACTTGATCCAAATGACTCCTGAGCCCATCCTCCTTTTGGAAATTAAAACTCTGGAATCCAGATCCACCAAAAATCAACTTACTTGTAATGCAGAGAAAATCCTAGCACACAATCTCCTCCAAGATGGGTACTACACAATTACAACCACTATCACCCCCACATCAAGGTAGAAAAAAGAAGTCTAATCCTCAGCCTTGGGTCTTCCAGTCCCTATTCTCAACCCCATTGCTGGAACTTTCAAGGACTGAGAGCAAGTTGGATTTTCTATTTTCCATTGGTGTCTGAGACATAGGTAGCAGTGTCTGAATTAAGATACAAAACCAAATTTTACATGCTTCATTATATATAAATATAAATCCTAAGCAGCATATAAAGAGGGGGAAAGGACTTTCCTCAAACAGGAACTATGAGATCCTCCTTAACTATTTTTTCTCTACGGTTGAGCTCACTTTCCTATAGACAATACATTTATTTGTGAGTGTGTCACGTACCTTTTTTGGGGGGGAGATGGATGAAGATGGCTCTTTCCATCACAGATTTGTTGGAATTACCTTGAATCACATCAGTCAGTACTCTTCTAAAAACAACTTAAGGTAGCTGCCTCATTAATTTTAAACTGCTAATCTTGAGAGGAAACTCACTAATAGGAGCACAACACAATGACATGAGGGAAGTAACTCCAACTCTTCAAAGATAATAAGCATAGAATAAAAAGGAGATAATAAGGGATATAAAATCAATCCCCCAAAACTTACAGTTTCTGCAACCATGGAGCTATGGCTCCATGAGAATAATGGGCTCAAACTTGAAAAACAATAATAGTCAGTTATTATGAATAAATTCATGTCATAGAGAGTAATTCACAACTCCTAACTATTAGTTCATTTTTGAGTTTATAACCAGCAAGAAGTCAGCCTCCTTGCAATTATTTCTTTCCTAGAATGGTGAAATTTTTGTATGTCTGCATTTATGTATCTGTCTTATTCCATAGCCCTCTTTACTCCCATCTAGACATGTTGTCAGACGGGGCTATGTGCTCAAAGCCAGTAGAGTTGTGTGGGAGTCTGGACAGCTATTCAGCATCTGAACCTTTATTTACTCTCTACTGAGAGGGTTCAGCTCTTCTTCAGTCTCACTAAATGGATTGGCTACTATTTTTATTCATAACCCAAGAAAACTGAATAGACCTTATTAACAAATTAAAACATGTTTCCTATGTGGAGTCATCTGTTTTTTAACCATTGTTCAAAATTTTTCAAATTAATAAAGATACTGACGACAAGTTATAATGGAGTTATATGAAATTTATTAATTCTTAGTTTACATACTTTATCACTTAATTTACTCTATGAATTAATTGTTTGATTTAGCTATGTGTCTGTACTTTCAATGATTAATTAATCAGGATGAGAATATAAATTGTTACTCATATATGTAAAGTTTTTTTTGCAAACTTTGACACTAAATGAGTCAAATCCTCCTTATCATTCCCCTACTTCTATATCTCAACTCTCTTCTTATTGATATTTCTAGTTTCACATGATCCTCTAAAAGTCCTAATGTTCAAAGAGTCCATGATTTTCAGAAATCAAGAAACATTTAGAGAGAAATCTATTCCACCCATCTGCATGGGCCTGTGATTTCACTATACAGGGAACTCCATTTTTGCATGTAGATCAATATTTTCATTGTAATTTTTGGAGTTCGAGATTTGGCTGAAACACTGAGAGACTGTGTGAGTTGCCCTTGGGCACTCTGCCAGAATGTGTCAGAGGTGGATCCCGAATCCAAATTTTCCTGATTCCAAGGCCAGCTCAGTCTTCATTTGTCTCCACTGTCATACTTCCCTGCATATGATGCTTGGGAAATAGTTCTTGTATTTTCTGTCTCCAAATTCTGATAGTATCCCTATTCTCCCAAACATCATCATTTGCAGCCATGTCCTTAAGGCAATTAAATGGATAATATCGAAATAATATGGAAAGAGAACTTGATCTAGAGGGCAAGGACTAAAAAGCAACTTGTTTTTAATCCCCATCACTTAGAAAAGTACTTGGCACAGAGTAAACTCTTAATAAATGCTTGTTGATTGGTTAACTGATTGATGGTGAATAGATGAAACTTTTCACTTTAAAATGATTATGCTTCCTTCAAAGGAAATAAGAGCAAAATGTATCTACACCATGAACACTTCATAAATGACTTTGATATAAGTATTTTTTAGAAAAGCTGAATTCACCACTCTTTGCCAATGACATTTCTTTTTTTCTTTTCTACCCAAAAAGAAAAGATGGAAATATGCTGATTTCCTTCATTTCCTTCTGCTGGGTCTGAGGCTATTAGAGGTGCTGCAATTAAGAGTCCCAGGTGTCCAACCTGACCCAGACCTCCTCCAGATTTTAAGTTCAGACCCCTGAGGTTATAGCCCCATTATTTCCTGCAATCTATTCTCGGACTTGGTCCAGACTGGCCTTTATCATTACAGATGATGGGACTAACCCTGATTTCCCCTATAGGCTAGTACATTTCAGCCTTCCAAAGAATAATAGCAGTTAATTATCACAGAATCACAACTAGTCTAATACAAACCATATCCACTGTTATACATCTACCAAATGGTCATACAGCAGAAGACCACCAGTGAAGAGAAGCCTACAGTCTATAATATAATAATACATTTGGAGAGATCCAAATGATAGTTTGGACCTCTCCCCACTCGCATCAAGGTGAAAATTTCTTCAAACAACTTTTAAAATATTTTAAAATTTGAATTATATCCTTTGATTTTGCCTCATCTCTATTTCCAATGTGGCCCTCTCCTATTCTCTGTAACTTCCATCCAAAAAGTTTATCATAGTTCTGCCTTCTAGGTGAAAGAAATAAATCCCCTTTTCATTGCACAGACATTTATTTGCTTGAAAACAATTATCATGACTTTCATTTCATAGAATAAAAAAAACATTTTCACAAGAATTCTTTCTTTTAAAAATATGCATTTTATTGAGGTGAGTTTCACATTGTATTTTCCCTTTCTCCACTTCAAGAGAACCATTTTATACAAATTTTTTTTACAAAGCAAGCACCAAAAAAACATCAAAACCAACAAGCAAATCAAAAAATGATAACAATATCTCATATCTATTGACTCTACCATTTCTACAACATAAATACAAATGCACACACACATGCACCACATAAACATATACAAATACACTTTTGCTGGAGAATTGAGGAAGGGTCTTTTGATAGCTTTTTTATGGGGCCATATTCAATATGTGCAATGTAAGTGAAAAAATCCAAAAAAAAATTAAAAATACAAAAAATTGCAATTTTCTTAATCGTTTATTTGACAGCAGTTCATACAAAGATATGTTTCTGTGTGTCCATCATAGTCTTAGTTTCTAAAAGTTCTCATACATTCTAAAAAGTCTTTTCCTTCATTTAATTCATAATACTTAAAGCAATTTATATTGGAGGAGATCATCACTTCAACACTTTAGACAAAAAAGTTCTCTTCAGGTGTTGAATTGCTATATAGACAAAGAGGCTAGTGGATCATAGATTTAGTGATAGAAGGGATCATCATAGAGCTCATCTAATCTAACTCTTACCAATATTAAGTGACTTTTGAGGGACTTCCTGTAGATAAAATGTAGCAAACAGTAAATCACTGTAACCATATTCACTTTCAAAAAAAGAAAACATAAAATAGCACTCCAAAATAAATCCTGTGAGAGCAGAACCAGAAAAAAAGTGAAATAATCTTTGGGCCCAAGAAACTCATAAGATGGGCAGAAAAGATCTGTCTCACTTAGGTAAAAGGAGAGTACTCTCCAGGACAGAAAGCATCCCAACAAGCCAGCAATAAGCCCCACTTCAGCAAACCAGTAGGAGATCATGAGTCTAGTGCAGAAGAAGAGGCAAATACCAACATCAGGAAACCCATGTGCCTCAGCATAATCAGAGGAATGGGCCGACTCCAGCTACAGGAATCACCATGTGCACCAGTACAGAGCTGTGAAACACAGAAACATCCCACCAGCCTTCAGCCACCTCAGAAACCAGCATTAGAACCCTGTTTCAGCACCAGGTAACCTGCCAGACCCATATGGCCTTCAGCAGCAATAGCCCCTCCACCCCACCTCCTCAGTGCAACACCAGACATGAGAGTCCCCATGGGCCTAAGGACATCAATGCAACACTAGGTAAACAGGCAGGATCTGCAGCCCCTGGGAAAAGAAGATTGAGACTACCCTTTCCACCCTAGAAGCAGAACTCAAATTTAAAAGGAAAGGAAAATGCCATACATATATATATATATACATATATATATGCAAGAAACAATAACAAAAAAAGAATCTGACCATAGAAAGTTGTTGTGGTGAGGGGAAGATCAAGACAAAACTGAGAAAAGAACAACAATGTCAAAACAATAATGAGCAAAACACCAAAGAAAAACAAGTGTGGAAGCTCAGAAAAAGCTCATGGAAAAGCTCAAAAAGGGCTTAGAAAAAAAATTAAAAAGAGCCTAGAAATCATATAAGAAGGGTAAAAGAAATATTGGGAAAGGAAAAGAATGATGTAGAAAAATTATGAAAAAAGTCAACATCTCAGAAGAAATGTTTAAGAAGTAGAATTGACAAAATGGAAAAAGAGATACAAAAACTCTACTAAAAATCCTTTAAAAGTACAATTGGCAAAAGAAAAAAGGAAGTACACGTGTTAATTGAATTAGCCAAATTCAAAAGGAAAAAATGTAAACTCTCTCATGGGAAAAACAACTGACCTGGAAAATAGATCCTGGAGAGGCAATGTTAAAATTGTTGGACTACCTAAAAGCCATAATCAAAAGTAGGTCATGGACAGCATCTTATAAGTAAGAAATTATCATGGATATCCTGGAACCAGAGGACAAAATAAGCACTGAAAGAATCCACCTATCACTTCAAAGAGATCCCAAAATAAAAACTCCAGAAACACTATAGCCAAATTTCAGAACTAACAGGTCAAGGAAAAAATACTGCAGGTGCTCAGAAAAAAACAATTCAAATATCAAGGGGTCACAATCAGTATTACACAGGACTTAGGAAATACAATATTAAAGAACTGGATGTCATGGAACATGATATTCCAGAAGGCAAAGGAACTAAGACTATAACCTAGATCATATACCTGGAAAAATTAAACATGATGCATTAAAGGGGAAATAGTTATTCAATGAAATAGAAAATTTTCAAGTTTTCATAAGAAGACCAGAATTTTAAAAAAAAATGATCTCTAATATCAAGATCCAAGAGAAGCATGAACAAGTAAAAAGGGAAAAGAAAACAAGGGATTCAATAGAACTAAACTGTGTATATCGCTACATGGGAAGATGATACTGTAATTCTTAAAAATCATATCACTAATAGTATAGGCAGAAGGAATATACATAGGAGTCTATAGGTATAAGGTAAATTTGAGGAAATGACATAAAAATAATTAAGGAATGAGAAAGAGGAATAAACTGGGTATAGGAGAAAGGGAGAGGTAGAAAGGGCTAAATTATTTCACATGAAATATATATTACAGGAAAGAGAAAAATGGGAGGGTGGGTGATGGGTACTGCTTGAATAAGCATTGGCTCAAAGTGGGAATAATATACACAATCAGCTAAATATAGAAATTTAGCTTACTTGACAGGAAAGTATGAGGGGAAGAGACTAAATAAAGTGATGGGGGAAGGGGGTACTGACAGAAGGACAGGTAGATCAGAAAAGGTGGTAGACAGAAGCAAAACAATGGTGAAGGGGGAAAGGGTAAAATAAATAGAGAAGTCAAACAGGAGGATAAATAGGATGGAGGAAAATACACAGTAATCATAACTCTGAATGTGAATGTGAATATTTTCCCATAAAATAGGAGCAGAGAGCAGAGGGGATCAAAAACCAAATCCTATTGTTTACAAGAAACACACATAAAATGGAGATACATACAGAGTAAAGGTAAAGGACTAGATCAGAATTTATTATGCTTCAGTCAAAAAAAAATAAAAAGTAGAGGTAGCAATCTTGATCTCAGACAAAATAAAAGCAAAATAGGCCTAATTAAAAGAGATAAGGAAATAAATAGCATCTTCCTAAAAGGTACCATAGATAATGAAGCAATATCAGTACTAAATCCATATGTATTATGTGGTATACCATCCAAATTCTTTTTTTTTTAATTTTTTTCATGGTATTTTATTTCTCCAACTACATGCAAACATAGTTTTCAGCATTCACACCTATAAAACCTTATGTCCCAAATTTTTCTTGTTTTCAATCTTCCTCCCCTCTTTCCAAAACAACAAGCAATGTGATATAGGTTAAACATATAGCATACAAATTCTTTTTTTCTTTTTTTTCTTTTTTTTTAATTTTATTTTATTTGCATAACATATGTGTGGGTAATTCTTCAACAGTAACCCTTACATAGCTTTCCGTTACAAATTCAATACCAATATCATTTAACAAAGGACAATGAAAAGATAGATTAGAAATTAATAAAAAACTGAATAATCTAATCTCAGTGGATAAAAGAATAACTCTTAGAAATGATAATTTCATTAAAGAGAATGGCAACAAGGAGACAACATGCCAATAATTGATTGACTAATTAATTTAAACAAAGAAAGAAAGAAAACATGCAACTTTGAGTTAATAAATAAATCTAGGACCTGTTTTTTTTTTATCCTGGTTTTAAGAAAAACCAATATAATAAATAAATCATTGGTTAATTTGATTTTTTAAAAAGAAAACCAAATATTCATATCAAAAATGAAAAGGGTAAAATCATCATCAATGAAAAAGAAATTAGAACAATCATTAGAAAATATTTTGCCTAAATTATATGCCAATAAATCTGACAATATGAGCAAATTTAATGAATATTTTCAAAAACACAAATTACCTAGATTAGTAATCAGGAAATAAAAAGCTTCCCATTTTAGAAAAAAAGAAATTGAACAAGCCATTAATGAACTCCCCAGGAACAAATCCCTAGAGCCAGACGGGCTTGCTTCTACCAAACATTTAACTAAAATTAATTTTAATACAATATAAATTATATGTAAAAGAGGCAAAGAAGTCCTACTAAACTCCAGTGATTCAAATATGGTGCTGATACAATCAGGAAGAGCTAAAACAGATAAAGAAAATGATAAACCAACTTCCCTAATGAATATTGATGTAAAAATTTTGAACAACATGCTAGTAAGATGATTACAGCAACATGTCGCAAGGATCATACACTATGACTGGGTAGAATTTATACCAGAAATGCAGGGTTGGTTTAATATTAGAAAAACTATCTGCACAATTGATCATATTCATAACAAAACCAAAAGAAATCATATAATTAACTCAATAGATGTTAAAATGCTAATGTTCCAAGCACTTTATAATTATTACTTCATTTGACCCTGACAACAACATAGGAGAGTAGGTGCTGTTATTACCCTCATTAAATAGATAAGGAAATTGAGGCAAAGAGAATAAGTGAATATTCCAGGTTCACACAGCTACTAAGTGCCTGAGGCAAGATTCAAACTCTGGTCTTCCTGACTCTGTCATGTGCTCTATCCACTGTACTACCATTCACCTGCTCCAGGTAGTTAAACATATCATGTTTCTAGATCTTTCTCAAAAGAAAAGCACTGATTAGAAAATGAATTCTTTTTTTTTTCCTTTTTCATGATGACAACACAATCATGGTCAATGTTTGGAGAACAATTCCTTTTTATCATGGTGAGGTATTTGGATTAAAGTCAGGGGGGAAAAAAACTTGTGCCTTGGGTTATTTTTGGAAGGAAGCCATGCTTCTGACTGGGCATTTGGCCAAGGTAATAATCATTTATTAAATTGAGCCCAATATATATAGAAAGAGTCATCATGGGCCACCAAGACACTGCTTCATTTTAAGTGAGTATCTCAACTTGAGTCTGTCCTTCAGCACATCTTTACAGAGCATTTCATTTTTCAACATAAATTGATATGAACTGAACAGAGTAGACATCAAGCCCTGTTTTCTTAATAAGCAAATGAGCTCATAAATAATGTTTCTAAAGTAAACACTGAGGTCAAATGTCTTATATATCTTTATTCTCATAATGCGAAAAAAAAAGAAAACTGCCTGCAGAATACAGACAGACTGAATTGTAAGGCAAAAAGATATTAGTCATTTTTCATTATTCATCATTTCTTTTCAAAATGGGCAGTATTAGGGCTACAGGAATGTTTCTATATTCTTCGACTACTTACAAAGTATTTTCCTAACAACAATCCCATGTCCCAGGTAATGCAATTACAGTTATGTCCATTATAGAGATGAGCAAACTAAGGCTCCAAAAAGATTAGGTTAAGTGAATTGAATCCACATAGGATAAATGACAGTCAAGATTTGTGCCTCAGATCCAAAGCATACATCACTCTTCTGGTGATTATTTGCTTGATTTTTTTCTTTCTTGTGTTTTTTCCCTTTTGATCTGTGTGTGTGTGTGTGTTCAGTATGATAAATTTGGAAATATGATCCTCATACATGTATGATCACATCCTGATACTATTGTCAACCTAAATAGGGAATGTGAAAGGGCACAGAGGGAGAGGCACATAGTCTTTTCCTTAGAGGAAATATAGAAGCCTTCTTCATCACATAATCTTCCCTTTCCATATAAAGATCATAGACTCAGACATTTAGAGCCAAGAGGGACCTTAGCAATGCATCATTTTCCAGCTGAGGCCTAGAAAAAATAGCCTAAGGTCAAAATATAAGTAACTAAATTGAAATTCCAGTCTATGTCTTCTGAATAGTGATTCATTTCTCTTCTTGGAACTGCATGTGTGCAATTGGAAAGTGGTGACGGAAGATTGGTATTGGAAACAGCAGCCTCAGGTGTTGACAACTCAGAATGACAATACTTCCCAGAATGAATTTCTACAAAAGCTAGAATTTTATGTGATATGCATTTGAGAGGAGGAGAGAAGGGAAAAAGGAAAAAGATAGGAAGGAAAGAAGGAAGAAAGATAGGAAGGAAGGAAGGAAGGAAGGAAGGAAGGAAGGAAGGAAGGA
>JAJPUD010002947.1:263205-273334 GCA_023553655.1 Myrmecobius fasciatus
AGGGAGGGAGGGAGGGAGGGAGGGAGAAAAGGAGGGAGGAATGAAGGGAGGGAGGGAGAAAAGGAGGGAGGAATGAAGGAAGGAAGGAGGAAGAAAAGGCAAGGAACAAAGGAGGAAGGAAAGGAGGAAGAAAGCAAGCAATCAAGCACGCAAGAGAGAGAGGTATCATTTAAGTACTTTTTATGTACAAAGCACTGTGATGAATATTGGGGATATAAATATTAGAAAAAAGAAAGGTAGTCCTTGTCCTTCAGGAGCTAGTATTCTAACATTGCAAGGTAATGGTAAAAAGTAGCTAAAAGGACTAGGGAACAAAGGCAAGCAAAGAAGAACAGGAAGGCTTATAGGTTTAAAGGAACTCACCAATAGAAGAAGGAAGTGGGTCTAAAAAAAACTGAAATTTATTTATTTATTTTTAATACACATTGCTTTATGAATCATGTTAGGGGAGAAAAATCAGAGCAAAAGGGGAAAACCATGGGAGAGATTAAAAAAACAGAAAAAAGAAGTGAACATAGCATGTGTTGACTTACATTAAGTTTTCTTAGTTCTTTTTCTGGATGCAGACGGTATTTTCTGTCCAAAGTCTATTGGGATTGCTTTGGATCACTGAACTATGGAGAAGAAGCAAGCCTTTCATAGTTGATCATCATGGTTCTGCTTGTTTCACTCAACATCAGTTCATATAAATCTTTCCAGGCATGAAAGTGGATCTCAAAAAAGAAATACTCCAGGTTGAGAAGGCCAAATTAATGATTGGTAACTATGGACTGGGGAGACTAGTAGCATTAAAGGAAGTAGGGATTTAATAATTGCTTAGTTTAATGATTTAAAATGTATCCAAAATTTCCTTGATCTACTCTTTAATTCCAGGGATATTGCCTAACCCTTGATTCTCTTAACTAATAATAACAGCTAATATTTCCCTGACTTTAAGATTTACAGAATAATTTATATAAATTATCTTAATTGATCCATAAAAAGCCCTTTGAGATAAATGTTATTATTTTTGTTTTATAGATGAGAGAAATCAAAGTGAGAGATGTTATGACTCACACAGGGTCACACATCTAGTAAATTTTGAAAGCAAGATTTGAACACAAGTCTTCCTGATCCCCAAGTCCTACAGTCTCTCAACTATGTACTCTGCTGTCTGGCTTTTAAGGACACACTGAATATGCCTCTATAACAAAATCAACTTGGGAAAATGCTGCCTGCCTCAAGAGGAATTGTGTCACTAGAAAATATAAAGAAAAATCCCTTTATGACATTTTCTAAGTACTGTTGAAAACTTTTTTTTAATTTTAAAGACTTGACCAATACCTCATTTCCCCAAAACAGGATATTTCCCCCCCTTTTTTATGGTTAAACATGTGCAATTCAAATGTTTTTGCATATTCATCATGATATGCAAAAAAATCAGATCAAAAGAAAAAAAAACACAAGAAAGAAAAAAAATAAGTAAATAAACAACAACCATAAAAAGAGGTGAAAATACTGTGGTTTTATCCACATTCAATCTCCATAATTCTCTCTCTGGATATGGAGGAAACAGGGCACATTCCATCACAAGTCTATTGGAATTGCCTTGAATCTCCTCTTGAAAAGAGCTGAGTCCAAAAGATAATTTTTATATATAGAAATTTAAATGAAATCTTTGGGCAAGAAAAAACTCAAGCAATAAAAAATGTCCAGTACTATTATAAACATATATCATAGTCTCCTATTTCTGGTATACAAATCAAATTTTATTCATTAGAAAATGTTTTCTCCTCTTTGTACTCTCTGAATAAATCATTTCTAAATGCAAATCTTCTTGAGGTTAAAAAATAATTTCCTTAGAGTGCTAAGGGAAGGGATCAAAGAAATTAGCATTCCTTCAGGGTGATGGTGATTACTTCATTAGAATGTGGATCTTAGTGGAAACTGAGTAGAAAGAATTCCTGGAAAGCTCAGAAACAACTGCTTATCTATTTAACATCAAAAAGTCCAAACCAGCAGACACATCAATTAGATCTTGAAAGAATATTGTAAGAAAGATATAAATTCCAAGTGTCTGACCACCATGCTGGAAGTCTCTGATAAGGCAGAAGATATAAGTGGATTACACAAAAGGGATTTGGAGGTTGATACACACACCTTCATGACCATCATTATCATTAAGTGGCAAATCTTGGCAGGGCAGGACCTGGCTTTATTTGCTGACTCCAGTCTTGCTTATCAGAGATTCATTTTCTTGCCAAGATCCCAGGTAAGCTCTGACTTGGGTTCTCACTTGTATTGCTCCATACTTTGCATATGATTTTCTTTGGGGCCCAGACACAAATCAAGTTTACTTTCAAATTGTACTGAAATGTCCGGAATGTGCACTTTTCCCTCCTCCATGTTGATCTATAGGGAGTTAGACTGGGTGTTAGGTGATACAGGATGGGAAGTAAATTTACTGAGAAACATGCAGGAGACTTGAGTCTGAAACAAGCATTTTGAAATAAACATTGAAACTTTAGTGGAAGAAGAGATGAAACCAGTACCCACATTAAGAAGCTGACAACCACAAGTGTTTGTTCAACTTATTTCCCACAGGAACATTCATTAAATGTTTCAGAGCTCCATATTTAGCTACTCAGAATCAAAAGGAGAAAAGGGTAATGTCTTTAAATTCTGACTCTGAAATCAAAGTTTTGTAAAGGCTCTCCCTTCTCCTGGGCTCCATAAGCAACCTCATCTTACATAGTAGAAACTATATGTAATATGCAAGGGACATATCTATATCCATCTATCCACCTATCTATCTATTCATCAATTTGTCTATTTATCTATCCATCATCTATTTGTCTATCTATCCATCCATCCATTTATCTATCTATCCATCTATCTATCTATACACCTATCTATCTATTTACATCTACATCTATCTATTTATATCTATATATAATCATGGCAGGACCACAGAAACATGGTCCTAGGCTGTTGAAATTTAAAGGGAGACCACAACACCATTTTAAAGCATATTTGCTTCCCTCCTTTCTCACCACCTTTCAATAGCTATATCATTGACTCCTCACCCTATTTCTCCATAGTATCCATCTAGAAACTTTAAGGGCCCCAGAGCAATAGTATCACTATTCAGTGATAAAGTGAATTCCCCAACTATTTCCCCATTCCAGACCACCACAAAAAAAATTCTGGTTGGAATACATGTAAATTGTCCCAGGAGGATAGGAATAATAACTATTCATTGTGCCTACAGGATAAGGGACAGTTAATCTATTTCAAAGCCATCAATGAGGGAGGACGATTGAGAAGAAGGCTATGAAATGGACCTCTAACTTCTGAAAGAGTCAGTGGAGAAGTTTATAGACAAAGACCCACACTCAGAGACTAGTCATCAATGTATTTATATACTTCTTTGGCTCCTTTGATGGTGGTCTAGAGGTCAGTCTGAGTGACCTCCAGTTTCCTTAGGTGAGCCATTAATTCTATTTAGGACAAAAACTACTACCTTTTGATTTTACTGTTATTCTTTTTTATCACATTGATTTTACAATTTTCTTATCTCTTTCTTGCTCTCCTCATCACCATCCTCACCCCCAATGAAGTCTCTCTTGTAACAGAGAAAAATCTTTAAATATCACTGACACACTAAGGAATCAGTCTGATAATATATGCTACATTCCCACCCATAATCTTCCATCTCTTTGCAAACAGTAAAAACATGTCTTATATGCTTAGTTTTCTAGAGTCAAAATTAGTCACTACAATTTCTTTGCTTTTAACTGCCTTTCAGTGTTATTTTAATTTGCATTTTCATGGTCATCATGTATATTTTTTCTTAGTTCTGTTTATTCTGAAACAGGACTTGTGTTTCCATTCTCTAAATTTTTCTACATTCATAATTCTTGCTGATGTAATAATACTGCATTGTGTTCATGTAACCCAATTTAGTCTATCATTTCTCTTTTGCTTGTAGTTCTTGGCTACCATGAAAAAGTGCTACTATGAATTTTTTGGGTGTTGTGGGACCTTTCCTTCTGCTATTAATGTCCTTAGTGGGTATGGATTGCTGGCTCAAAGGGTTTGGTAATTTTTTTTCTTCTAAAGCTACAAATTGATTTCCAGAAAAACAAGGGATGTTTCTTCACAAACACACCTGCTACTCTCTACTGCTTTTTCATATATCATCTGCTCCCTTCCTTGTGTATATGTGCTGAAACAATTAAAAGTGACCTTTTAAGTGCATGAAGGGGCAAAGCATATGCTTTTAAAAAATCCACAGGGTTTACAAAGTGGCCAAATCACTATTCAAAGTACAGATGGCATGTGACCTTAATCTGGAGAGGATTGTGGGATTCCAATCAGTCTCCAAATTCATAATCCCACATTATGGTAAAAGCTGTTTTAACCACAAGCAAACTTTTTCCAAAAACCATTTCTTCCTCTGTTTAGACTAACCACATTTTTTCTGACTGGAAGACTTCAACAACAGAGTTTTCAGCTTTGTCTAGTCACTGAGAGAGAGGAAGAGAGATAGAAAAAGACAGAGACAAAAAGACAGAGACAACATGACAGAAACAGAGAGAAAAAAGACTGAAATGCAAGCAACAAGCTGACAGATGCAAGATTAGAATGTTTCTTTTTAATTGGTCAAAATGTAGAAAAGGACATCATGAATATAGTTGACATTCAATTTTATATTTACTCACAGAAAGAATGAATCCTGCCTCTGACAATAACTAGCTGTGTGACACTGGCAGAGTCACAACCTCTCTATGCTTCAGTCAATGCTTAATACAAACCTCCTAAGTCACAGATAGATTGTGATTTGGCTTGCTGGAGCCAGTTACTTTAACAGGAACTTCTCACACCAGTAAATTCACAAGAGAAGAGTCAAAAAGTAACCAGCCTTGTAGGGATGCAGTGATGGTGATTCCTGAATGGGGGATCAAGAAAAAGAGAGAAGGCCTTTTTGTAGCCCTCTTTTTAGGAAAAAAATAAAGTAAAATGCATAACAGAACAAAAGAAAACCAACAAGGAAGGAAAGAAAAGCTCAACAGCTTTGAAAATAATATATAGGTTTTCTTGAAATGAAAATGTATTGTTTTATATCAAATCATCTTATGGTCTGCTGTGTACATAACAATGTTTCTTTCTCATTTTGCATTTAAATGTAAAATTTTAAAAAGAAGAAAAAAACGCTTAAAAGCATGAGAAGAAATGGATTTTTTCCTTACAAAGATAAGAAGCATCAACCTAAAGCCATTGTTGGTAATAGTAATTAACTAGAAGTTTTCCCAATAACATAAGGAGTAAAACAAGGATGCTCATTATCACTAGTAAAATTCAATATTGTATTAGAAATGTTAGAAATTGCAATAAGAAAAGGAAAAAATACATTGAAAGAACTAAAATAGTCAATAAGATAAATTTTGCAGACATGGTAATGTACTTGAAAAATCTTAGAGAAAAAGTTACTTGAAACAATTGGTAATTTTTGCAAAGTGGCAGGACATAAAATAAACCCACATAAATCATCAGCATTTTTATATATCACCAAGATCTATCACCAAAAAACCCTGCAAAAAAATTGTAAGAGATACCCCATTTAAAATAACCAGACTGTATAAATTACCCAGTACTATGTCTGCCAAGAAAAACCAAGAAGAAAAAAAGAGAGAAAGGACTTTTCTGGATGCCATAGACTCTGCGACTGGGATAGGATGACATGTATGAAAGGGCTAGGCCCTGTGGCTATCTGTAAAAAAAAAAAAAAAAAAAAGTACACACAGAAGCAGCTAGTTGGTGTAGTGGATAGAGCAACAGAATTGAAGTCAGGAGGACCTGAGTTCAAATCTGGCATCAGACACTTAACATTTCCTGGCTGTGTGATTCTGGACAAGTCACAACCACAATTGCCTCAGGAAAAAAAAAGTATGCATAAAATGTTTTTAAGTTTAATCATATTATTGATATATTTTTCAAATAATAAATCAATTCTTGCTTTGTTGCATTTGTGAATATCCATACTGAACATTTAACTGGCACATATACCACGCCAGGCCAGAGTTCTAACTCCCTCCATACTTAGTGATTTATTGTGCTTCATACAATATACACTTGAACATTATCTTGATGAATCAGCACACGGCTTCCTTCATATATTTTGGCTAAAAAGAATCCTGTCTATGTACTCAAAAAAATCACATGACTCTGGAGTGGCCAGGTGCTGACCCAGGGTTTC
Organism: Myrmecobius fasciatus; assembly: GCA_023553655.1. Classification (NCBI taxonomy): domain Eukaryota; kingdom Metazoa; phylum Chordata; class Mammalia; order Dasyuromorphia; family Myrmecobiidae; genus Myrmecobius; species Myrmecobius fasciatus. Next base: position 269,444 of record JAJPUD010002947.1, read on the forward strand.
AGAGGAAATGATTCCTCTCCCGATGACCAGCTTTGAAAACCCCTCACTATGAAGTGTTGGCAAATATGTCAACAGAAATCCCAAGTCACCTTTGATCATTCTGGTTGTAATTAGGACACAAGAGTTAGGAAAGAGGAGAGTCATTATTTCCTCATTAGGAGGGCAACTGCCTCAAACATAGGTTAATTAAAAGACCTTGTCCCCTGTATTCCACTCACACACACTGTGCCAGGTTCCATGAACTGTTACCAAGCTTCTGCCTCTGAAGCTGTTTTCCACTAGTACAGTCATTATTTCAAGCCCTTATCACCTCTTGTCTTTACTAGAGTAACAACCTCCTGTTATCCCTGTTTTCTTCCAGTCTTTCTATTTTCTCATCCACTACTCAATCACCAAAATAATTATCCCAAGGCGCAGATCTGATGTCATTCCCTTACTCAGACATTTTCAGTGATTTCCTATTGCCTCTATGATAAAATACAAGTCAGCATAGAAAATCCTTTGCAACTTTGTGGTAGCCGTACTTAGTGGATTTATCTCATATATTCTATGTTCTATCCACACTGGAACACTTGCTGGTTCCAGAATCATCATTTTATCTCCTTAGCTCTTTACATTTACAAAGATTGAATTCCATGTGGAAAGTGAATGCCTCTGCTTCTGAGAATTCTTACAATCCCTTAAGACTTGGTTCACTAACTTCTATTAGGAAATCTTTGATAACATCCTTAGCTATTAGTGTTCTTTCCCTATTCAAATTATCTTCCAAATTATGACGATAGATGAGAGATATATACATGCGTTTGTCATTTTTATTGATATACTTGTCTTCCCTCAAGAAAGTTCAAGCTCCTTGAGCTTATATCTCTAGCATCTAATATAATATAATGATAAATCTAGTAGGATAACAAACTTCAAGAGGAGGAAACACCATTTTCCAGTACAGATTGGCATTTTCTCTGCCATTTTGAATTTCTTAGAGAGTTGCCTAAGATAAAGCTTCTTAAACTGTGGATTGTAACCCCATATAGGATTCAAAACTAACTTGGGGGTCATGAAAAATATGGTAACAGTAAAATTTCTCAAATTTTCCACCAAGATTTAATTCTTTATGTAAAAATAAGCAAGCAATTCCATTTCATTAGTATGTAAATTTGCTTTTATCTTTACTAAGTGGTAAAATTATGTGTGTGTATCAAAGAATTGTTTTAAAATGAATTTATGATTTAGTATCAGTAAATGCTTGATTTGCATACCTATTTTATATAACTGAGATCATATAAAATTTTCTTGGGGGAAAAAAATTAAGAAGCCTTGAACTAAGACACTGAATTGACTTGCCCAGAGTTACATAGACTGTAGTTTTCAGAGGTGGTTCTTGAATTTAGGTTTTCCTACCTTCAAGGCCCACTCTCTATCCACTAGGTACTCAATGAATTAAAATTTTTCTGTGTATGTGTGTGTATGTGTCCCTCTATGTCTCTCTCTGTGTGTCTGTCTCTACATATGCACACACATATGTATGTGTATATATGTATGTATATGCAACATGAAAACTGTATATATTTATGCACATAAGTTTTTACACAGGCATTTCTATGGGGAGGGAAGATATGAGCAACTTAGGAAAACTTCAGGAAAACTTTTTGGTAAGAAATAGTACTAAGCAATGAAAGACCAGAGATTATTTGGTAAAAGCTTATTAAAAGCCTTGCCTACATGTTTATATGTATTAACTAATAGAATGCAAACTCCTTAAGGGAAGGCACTGATTTCCCCTTACCCTTTTTCTTTGTATATTCCCTGTACTCATAACATAGTAGACTCTCAATAAATACTTATTGAAATCATGGCATGTAAATATAATAGAACATCAATTATATTGTAAGAAATTACAAAAAAACAATAGTTTCAAAGAAACCTGGGAGGATGTATATACATGGATACAGAGTGAAGCAAGCAAAGCAAAATCAAGAGAATAATTTACACAATAAAAACATTTTAAATTCAAATAAATTTAGAAGATTTGATAATAATGATTATGCATGTAGCATGTTATTAACCTCCTAAGAGAAATATGGCAAGCTTGAGATGTAGATATACATGCATTTATACATAAATATATAGAGATAGGTAGGTAGATAGACAGACAGATAGATAACCAACATAGGAAATTGTTTTTCTTGACTATACACATTTATTGCAAATATTCTTTTTTTTTCTCTTTTTCATAAGGTTAAAAGAAGGAAGGGAAAATAATGCTTATTAACCAAAAATTTTAATGTAATTTAAAAATATCTGTAGAATTGAATTACACTGAACTGAATTTGTTCTTATCTCCCTTACCTGACAGCAGCATAGTTGAGAGGAAAAACTCACCGAATCTTAGCCAGGATATCTAATGCAAATTACAGTACCCTCTACAAAATATCTCAGAAGCAACCATCTAGTTTCTGCTGCAATATCTCTAGCGAGAAGCAACTCACTACTTTTTAAGAAAACTCATTCATCCCTTTGGGAATATTGCTTTTCCTTTTGACAAACTTAAATTATTCTCTAAGAAACTTTTAGCCCTCATACTTAATATTGACATTTGGGGCCGAGCAGAATTACTAGAATACCTCATTTTACATTGCAATATTAATACTAAAATCTCAAAGACTGAGAAGAAATCAAGGCTGTTTTTCCCTTGACCCCTAACCCAGAGTCATGTATAGAGTGGATAAATGAAATCACAGAAAGTCAAGGCTGTAAGGAACTGCTGAAGCCACCTACTCCTACTTGTGATTAAGAAGGAATCCCTTCTTCAATGCAAGTAGTCATTTGCCAACTAAAGGGAAATATTGTCTCCTTCCAAAGGCAATATAGTACACTTATGAACATCTCTAATTGCTGAGTTCTTGTTCTTTCCCTACCCAAACCTGTACAATTTCTATTCATTACTCCTAAATCCTTCAGCCCACTACCTGACCAGTATTCCCTAGTTTGCTTATATCCTGACCTTACACAATTTAAAACAAGTAAATTTGATGTTAGCTCTCCAGTTTGTTCCAATTGGTGCCATCAGACCATTGGTTCATGGGTATGGTTCAGACTTTTAAATGTCTATTGTACATAGGATCATCAGATCATTGATTTAGAGGTAAATAAGACAATAAAAGAATCCAACCTCTTCATTTTACAGGTGAAAAAGTGGGACCCAAAAAAGTTGTGACCTGCCTAAAGTCATACAAATAATGTATCTTTGAGTGGCATCTAAAGCCAGTTTTTCCTGACTTCCTACATCAGTAATTTATATATTATACCAGGATTTAAACTTTTTCCACTCATGGTCCCCTTTTCACCTGAGGAATTTTTACACAACCCTCCACGTATAGGTATATAAAATAGGTAAACAAATCAAATGTTTACTAATAATAAGTCATAAAGAAATTTATTTTAAAACATATATATGTATGTGAATTCTACCAAACATTCAAAGAACAATTAATTCCAATACTATACAAGCTATTTGAGAAAATAGGGACAGAAGATATACTGCCAGAATCCTTCTATGAGACCGATATGGTGCTGATAGCTAAACCAGGTAGGGTGAAAACAGAGAAAGAAAACTATAGACCAATTTCCCTAATGAATATTGATGCAAAAATTTTAAATAAGATTTTAGCAATGAGATTACAGAAAGTCATCCCCAGGATAATACACTATGACCAAGTAGGATTTATACCAGGGATGCAGGGCTGGTTCAATATTAGGAAAACTATCAGCACAATTAATTATATTAATAACCAAACTAACAAAAACCATATGATTATCTCAATAGATGCAGAAAAAGCCTTTGATAAAATCCAACACCCTTTCCTATTAAAAACACTAGAGAGTATAGGAATA
>JAJPUD010002948.1:4402-21776 GCA_023553655.1 Myrmecobius fasciatus
GTAGTAGTAGTAGTAGTAGTAGTAGTAGTAGTAGTAGTAGTAGTAGTAGTAGTAGTAGTAAAGTAATAGTAGTAGTAGTAATAGTGAAGTAATAGTAGTAATAGTAGTAAAGTAATAGTAGTAGTAGTAGTAGTAGTAGTAGTAGTAGTAGTAGTAGTAGTAGTAAAGTAATAGTAGTTGTAGTAATACAGTAATAGTAGTAGTAGTAAAGTAATAGTAGTAGTAGTAAAGTAATAGTAGTAGTAGTAATAGTAGTAGTAGTAGAAACAGCAGCAGCAGCAGTAAAAGTGATACTAGCAGTAGCAGCAGCAGTAATAGCAGCAGTAGCAGCAGTAGTAGAAGTAATGGTGATAGTAATAGTAGTAGCAACAGCAGCAGTGCAAATAATGGTAATAGTAGGGGCAATAGCAGCAGCAGCAGCAATAGAAGTGATAGTAGCAGTAGCAGCAGCAATAATAGCAGCAGTAGCAGCAGTCAGTAGTAGAAGTAATGGTGATAGTAATAGTGGCAGCAACAGCAGCAGTGCAAATAATGGTAATAGTAGGAGCAATAGCAGCAGCAGCAGCAATAGAAGTAATAGTAATAGTAGCAATAACAGCAGTAATAGAAATAGTAATCATAGAAGTAATCGTAGAAGTAGAAGCAGTAGTGGTAGTAATAGTCAAAGCAGCAGCAACAGCAATAGAAATAATGGTAATAGTAGTAGCAGTAGTAGAAATAGTAATCACAGAAGTAGAAACAGTAGTAATAGTAGTAGAAGTAGCAGCAGCAGCACTGAATAGTAATAGTAGTAGTAGTATTTATATAGCACCTACTTTGTGCAATGCCAACTCTGTGCTAAGTGCTTTACCAATATCATCTTATTTAATTTTCATAATAATCCTTTGAGGTAAATGCTATTATTATATCAACTTTACAGCTGAGGAAACTGAGGCAAACAGGATAAGTGACTTGACCAAAGTTCCACAGCCGTTAGCCAGTCTGAGACTGGACTTGAACTCAGCTCTTTCTGATTCCAGGTCTAATGATCTGCACACTGTTCCTCCTGGATGCTAAGTAATATAAACAGAGGATAGTTGGCCATTCATCAGAGATATACTGCATGTAAGATGAGGAGCATTAATGCATCAGGAAGTTGCTAGAATTGATTAACTCTGCCATCTTATCCAATTCTAGAATCCTATCATTTAATCAAGTTAGGATGGCGAAGCCCCTTCTGTTGCTTGTAGTCCAGATGGGAGTTGCAAGGTGGAAATCCAGCCTTAGCCGTTCTTGGGCTCTTGGGACCCTCTCTGACGCAAATTGTTTCTATTTTAGGGTCCTCGGGAGGCAGGGTCTTCTGAGGTCCTTAAACTTTTAAACTGCAGAATTGTTTTTAATAGTGATCCACTCATTTCACCCAGTTATTTTTTCCCATGAAAAATAAAACAAACCTAAAACCCAGAGGGCAGTATAATTGAGTGGAAAGAACCCTGCTCCAGGATCTGGGTCCCTTAAAGCTCTGTCACTAACTGTGGGAGCTTGGGCAAATCATTAACCTTTTTCAAAGTTAATGTTCAAAGAAAGTGTTTGGCCAGGGTAGCCAATCTATTCCATCTATCCCTACTATTTTCCTGCAGTTTGCTATTGCCCTAGAGACCAGAGAACAAGGGTTTCTCAGAATGCACTGTGTGAAGATCCACATTGAAAATACTTTGTAAACTGAAAAGTATCCTTTAAATTGTTACTATTAAATTGTTACTACTATTGTTGCTGCTGCTGCTTCTGCTACTATTACTCACTGCTGCCACCACTATTGCTGCTACTATTACCTCTGCTGCTGCTATTGCTACTTCTACTACTATTATTACTACCACCAGTATTAGTGTAATTAAATTCAACAGGCATTTACAAGGAGTCTATACATACAAAGCAGTATCCTAAATGTTAGAGAAGGTCTTTTTTAAAATCTATGATATTAATGAAGTTATTATTAACATTTCTATGGGTTGTAAAGTCAATTAACATTTATTAAGCATGTATTATATGCCAGGCCCTATATTAAATGCTAAAAGTCAGAATCAGTTCCTGCCCTCAAGGAGCTTACATTCTAATGTGGGAAGCAACATATATGTATATTTATATGTATGTATATACATATTTATATATGTATATCTTTTTATATTTATATATAAATTTATTTATATTTGTATTTATTTATTTATTTTATATTTTTATATGTATATATACATGTTATATGCATGTATATGTGCACACACATATAGTACATCTTTTATAGGTTACCTCTCCCTTTAGAATATAATCCCATGTGGAGAACAGGGACTATTTTTACCTTTTTCTATATCTCCAGCACTTAGCATAGTGTCTGGCACATAGTAGATGTTTAATAAATGCTTGTTGACTTATTGGTGCCAAAGGACTATTGCTCATTATATATGTGACATTAAGTAGGTCACTTAACCTTACTAAACCTCCATTTTTCATCTATAAAAATAAAGGAAGGAAACAAGCATTTATTAAGCACCTACTGAATGTCAAGCATAGTGCTAAGTGCTTTACAAATATTACTTCATTTTGTCCTCATAATGATCCTGATCACTAGTTCCTATTAATATTCTTATTTTACAGTTGAAGAAACTGAGGCAGACCCAGATGAAGTGACTTGCTCAGGGTCCCATAGCCTCAGTATCTGAAGCCAGATTTAAATTCAAATCTTCCAGCACTCTGTCCTGCCTCTAAAGAGTTGGACTGTTGTTGTTTAGTTGTTTCAATCATGATCCCTAACTCTCCATGATCCCAGTTGGGGTTTTCTTAGTAAAGAGACTAGAGAGGTTTGTTTGCCATTTCCTTCTTCGATTCATTTTACAGATGTGGAAACTGAGGGAAACAGGGCTAATGACTTGCTCACGGTCACATAGCTAGTGCCAGATTTGAACTCATGAAGAGGACTCTTCCTAACTCCAGATCTGGCCTTCTGTCCATCACACCACCCAAGTCCCATAAGGACTTGGATCCAGATCACCTCAAATGTCTCTTCCAATCCTATGTCTGGGAATCCATTCCCCATCACCACATCCTCAGCACCCATGGGCTACAGGTCCCTCTGGGTATCCCATTCTCTTTCTCTTCCTTTCTTCAGGAAGGCTCACTAGATCTGGCAGTCGAAGGTGGTGTCGACTCCCCAATTGGGAAAATCGTGGTTTCTGCTGTTTATGAAGACGGGGCTGCTGACCGTCATGGTAAGCACCATGGGGCTTTGTTGGGGATGGGGAGGAAAGCCACCATCACATAATGTTTGTTGAAGGCTAGCTTTGTATGTAGGTAGTATATCCAGCTGCCTGAGCAAGAGAAGTCCACATGGAATGCCTTTCCCCATCTCTATATGTCAAAATCCTGCTCATCATTTGCTTTTTTTTTCCTACCCAACTTTCTGAGTCTTGGTTCAAATGCCACCTCCTCCATGAAGCCTTCCCTGATCCCCTCAACCCCATAACAAGATGTGGCATCTCCCTCCACTCCATTCCCATAGTCCTTTGAATAACCCACTGTATCATGGTTTAGTGACATCATTTGCTGTCATTCCTCCCCTAAGAAACTATAAACAGCATGAGGAGCTTCAAGAATTATTCTGCTTAATTAAAGGATGCTTTAAAGTCTGCAAATCACTCACATTTTAAAGTAGCTCCTTGGAGCTCTATACAACCTTAGGAAGTTGGTCCTGCTGGGATTCATAGCCTCATTTTCCAGATGAGAAAGCTGAAACTCAATGAGATTAAATGATATGTCCAATGTCACACAAATAGGTAATGTAAAAGGTAGAATTTGAATTCAGATCTTCTTGCCTCCAAATTTACTGCTCAGAAGTCTTTTTGCTGTCTTCCCATCATCCAGCATACAGTAGGCTCTTAATCAATATTCAGGAGTCACAGCTAGAAGAAACCTTAGAAAACTATCAAAAGGATATTTTTGTCTCCCTTTCTAGGCCCTTTTCCCTATTAATTTCACTCTCCCTTTCACTATGTTCGCTAGTAAAGAATCTTTGTTGTTTTTGTTCAGTTGTGTCCAACCCTTTGTGACCCCGTTTGGGTATTTCTAGGAAAAGATACTGGAGTGGTTTGCCATTTCCTTCTCCAGCTTATTTTACAGAAGAGGAAACTAAGACAGAGTTAAGTGACTTGCCCAGGGTCACACAACTAGTAAGTATCTTGAGATAGAATTTGAATTCAGGAAATTGAGTCTTTCTGACTCCAAGCTTGACTCTTTATTCACTGTACCAGCTAGCTTCCTTAATGAAAAATCTACTAGTCTCCTAATCCAGGGGATTCTAAACTAGGATCTGTTAGACTTCTTTTGAAAAATACTGGGATAATTCCTAAACTGGCCCCAAATGGTTAGGCTTGAAGGAGTATCATTTCTAGGGAAATATAGTGGTGATTTTAGGGGGCTTCTGTTCTGACAATCTGATTCCAAAGTCCTCTGGCTTTGCCCCCCCCCCAATCTAGGAATGCTATTGTTCTGACAATCTGTCCAATTCTGAGTAGACCACTCTTCAGTCAGATAGCTTCTGGCCTCAGGATAGTCCCATAGATCAAACTCCTGAGACAATAGTGAATAGACCACTTCTCAGTTCATTTCTGACTGTCAGATAGATAAATCTACTGGTCAGTGATAACCAAATTAGGAGACCACTCTTCTGGACCATAGACTTAGCATGTCAATGATGGAAAGCTGGATAAAGTGGTCTCTTTTCTCTTAGGACTTTGCTAATTTCTTTTGGAATTCAGCCTGCTTGTAATAACATTACAATTACTTTTTTTAATTAAAAGCTTTTTATTTACCGAACATATGAGTGATTTTTCTACATTGACCTTTGCAAAACTTTTTTTTGTTCCAAGCTTTTCCCCTCCTTCCCCCCACCCCTCACCCCTAGATGACAGGCAACCTAATACATGCTAAATATGTTAAATTATATGACAAATCCAATATATGTATACATATCTATACAGCTATCTTACTGCACAAGAAACATCAGATCTAGAAAGAGAGAAAAAAAACAACCTAAGAAGGAAAACAAAATGCAAGGAAATAGTCATAGAAAGCGTTAAAATGCTGTATTGTGGTTCACACTCAGTTTCCACAGGCCTCTCTCTGGATAACATTACAATTACAATAAACTTTGTCCCTTGACTTAGAAAAAAAGAAAAGAAAAATACTTGGATAATTGCACAAATGATTTTTTTGTAATCCTATGTATTTTGTTATATATATTTAAAAACATTCTTCTGAATTTCAGCAGACTGACACAGTTTAAATAATATGCTCAGAAAACATCCAGAACCCTGATCTGGTCCAACCACTAGTCCACCCATTTAACAAATAGAAGTCAGAGAATCTTTTCTCCAGAGGCGGAAGGTACCTCAGAGGCTCAACTGCCTATAATAGATGGGGAAATGAGGTCAGACAGATCGAGTCACCAAAGTCACAGGGGAGTAAGCATCAGAGTTGAGGCCTCTTTTTCCAGTTCTGGAGCTTTCTGTGAAATAATTAAGGGTAACAAGCGGAATCCCAGGCCTTTGGAGGGGATAGGGATTACTGTTAGTAAACTTGTCGACTTCAATGAGAAATTTGTTTCTCTGATGCTTTTCATGATAGTCCTTTTTGTCCTTTGGATGTAGGAGGGATCAGTAACTCAATTCTATAAACTAGGGGAGGTTTGGGGGGAAAGTACATATATTGTTGCTGCTTGCTACCTGTCCTTGTCTTTATCCCAGTTTCCTCCCTTGTAATGTGAGGGAGTTGGATTAGATGATTTCTCTTCCCAGACTGTGATTTTATCATATCATATCAACTGAAATCAAGACCCTGCTAGGACTTAGGGAGCATCTTGTGTTTTATGTGAAAGGGAGAAGTCCAACAAGGGGAAGAAGAGGGGATCAAAAAGAGAATTTGGGCACATTTTACTTCCTTTGCAGTCTTTTTCCCCCCAGATATCCCTAATGCTTTTCTGGATTATTTATTGCTGGTTTCTTGTTCCTTCTGCAAGAAGAGTTGGCCAACCCATTGCCTTCACCATTAGGCTTTGCCCAACATTCCCACCGCTCCCTCTCTAATGAACAATGATCTATCCATAGTCACACAGCCAAAAAAAAAAAAAAAACATCTTGTGATAAAGTCTGGTCTCATTTCTTCTCTGTGTCTACTTCACTAGAAAAGATGATCATCTGAGATGCATCTGATTCTGCTGTCCAGAAAGCATGGACAATATTTCTTACTTAGAGCCCTCTCTTGTGCCTGGGGTCTTGGTATTGGTATTGCTGGTGGTGGTGCTGGTGGTAGTGGTGCTGGTGGTGATAGAACTTGTTTTTGAAGAGGACCAGTGGGTAGTCAAGGGCTAGAGATTGTGTGAGGGGAATAAGAGGGGGAATATGTCTTGTTGGCCAAAAAGTCATGTCATTATGTCTCTCTCCCACCAGGTGGAATTGTGAAAGGTGATGAGATCATGGCAATTAATGGTAGGATTGTGATGGACTTCACCTTGGCAGAAGCCCAGGCAACCCTACAGAAGGCCTGGAACCAGGGAGGGGTAAGAATAGTCCTTATTCTTATATTAGAATGTAATAATAATAGTGATAATTGTTCTATAAGAAATGATCAGCAGGCTGATTTCAGAAAAGCCTGAAAGACTTAACATGAACTGATACTGGGTGAAATAAGTAAAACCAGGAGACCATTGTACACAGTAACAGCAGGATTATGTGATGATCAACTATTATAGACTTAGCTCTTCTCAGCAATGTGGGTGATCCAAGACAATTCCAACAGAATTGAGATAGAAGGTGCCATTCACATCCAAAGGGAGAACCATGGAACCTGAAAGCGGATCAAAGGATACTATTTTCACCTTATTGTTTGTTTGTTTGCTTTTTCTTTCTCATGATTTTTTCACTTTTGTTCTGAATTTTCTTTCACAATGTGACAAATATGAAAATATGTTTAAAATAATTATACATGTAAAAAACTATAACAATGGCTAATATTTTTATACTGATTTAAAGTTTGCTAAGCATCTTATACACATTAGCCCATTTGATCCCTTCTAGGAGATAGGTGCTTTTATTATCTCCATTTTACAGATGAGAAGACTGAGACTGACAGAAGTTAAATTACTTGCTCAGATTCATAGAGCAATTTTAAGTGACTGAGGCTGTATTTAAATTCGAGTCTTCTTGACTCCAAATCCAGGACTGTAACCACTGAGCAATCCAGCTATCAAAATCCTGAAGAATTTTCTTTTCCTTTTATTTTATATCCCTAGTGCTTATCACAGAAGCTGGCATATAGTAAACATTTAATAAATGCTTTCTAATGCTTACCCTATCTAACCATTAGTATATATTTGGCCTTTGGAAGTGGTCAGTTTCTTTTAATGTGGGTATACTCTATGGCACAAGACAGTGCTCAAGGTCTCAGACATCACAGTATCATTAGTGACCTGCAATGCTAGCCAAACACATCTCTCAAAGCAGTTAAATGCTTCCCTTTAAGGGAGAGGCTACCCAAGCCTGTCAGTCTTTCCCAGAAGTGAAATCCCCCTCTTCCTCTCAATGAGAAAACATAGGAGGAATATCCAGATAATTAAGGGTATATAAAAGAGTCCTGCTGTTGTTTGGGGGAAGGAGACTACTATTTCTCCAAGCAGTAAATAAAAATCCATTTACAGGAACAGAGGCAGACCCTACCGCCCATTACCCAGGAGTACTCTATCTGATATTGGAGAATTTGTTACTAGTAAATTTTGAGCTCCTGGGTTCTAAGGTGTTATGGAGATAAATGGCTTCCCCAGAGGGTTATGTCAGAAGCAGAATAGATCAGTAGAAAGAGCACTGAGTGTGTGGTCAAAAGCCCAGATTAGGTTCTACTCTCTGCTTACTACCTGTATGACTTTGAGCAAACCACTTGATATCTCTAGATTTCAATTTCCACAGCTGTAAAATGGATCAGATGACTTTAAAAGTACTCACCAAATATAGGCCCTCTGATTTTAAAAACTGATTATTTTGGATGGGACTTGACATTTTTGAGTTGTAAAATATGATTAAGGGTATATAGGAGAATACCTGCTATTGTTTGGGTACAGGAATATGATTGCGATAGACACTGGGAAATGCCTTGTCTGCATTATCAGGGCAGCTGTAATGGTGTGTTCAGTGTAATGCCCATCTCTCCCTACAGGATTGGATTGATCTGGTCATTGCAGTATCCCCACCCAAGGAATATGATGATGAACTGTAAGTCCCTGTCAGAGTCTTGCCTCTGACCCAATCAACTTTCACATTAGCCTACTAGTGGAAGGAAAAAAAATGTATCCTCTTCTCTCATTCAGGCTTCATACCTTGTCTTCTTGGGAATATCTTGAGGTTCCATAATCTCCATGAAGTCTTCCAACTCACAGATTTGTCCTGCATTTTGCAAACGACCATCTGCAATACCTCCATGTTTGACCCATATATAAGGACACTCCTAGTCTTTGCTTACTCATTCAAGTCTTTCTGCTTCCCTCTTTTCCCCACTTCTCTCTTTTCTCTCCATTTCCTCCTTCTTCTAACTTTCTTTCCTCTCTTCTTCTCTTTCTCTACCACTATTCGCCTTTTTTTCCTCCTTTCCCTCACGTCCCCCCTCCGTGTCTCACCTATTCTCCCTTCATCCCACTCTTGATCTTCTGACCTCTCTTTTCCTCTTTCTCCACCTTTCTCTCCCTCCCCCTCACTCTCCTTCCCCCTTTCTGCTTTTCTTCCCTTTCTCTCTCAATTCCTTTGCTAATTTTCTCTCCCCCCCCATTAACATTTATCTGTGATTTGAAATCTGTTGTCCTGTCTCTCCAACTCCTGCCTGTAGACACCACTGCAGTATAGATGCACCATAATTGCATTATACTTCAACATCAGGCACCCATTATTAATCCAAAGCTGTCAATCTAACAGAAACAATCTTTTATCACGGAAAAAGCTCAGGATTTGGAGTCTGGGCTCCAATATTGACTCAGACATCTAATAATTATGGGATCTGAGGCAAATCACTCCTGACTCTGGCCTTATAAAATGGGTGGGAGCAAAGGATCTTCCAAGGTCTAATGCCATGAACTGTCCCTGATGACTAGAGGCCCCAGTAAGTCCTAGGGAGCCTCACTCAGCCCTTCTCTCCTAACTTCTGGGAAGATGGCTAGGGTGGGGGGTTGGGGAAGGAAGGGGCTGCACCTGCAAAAAGATTGATCGACCCCAAGAAAATAACGAGTCACCATTTTGTGTGTTTCCCTGCTCTTCGTATGTAGTTCTTCTCTTCCCTCCTCTGCAGACAGCAGCCCCCAGCCACTCAGAAAGAGCCTTGAAGGCAGCACCCTTGTGCACAGACATGGGTTTCTCCTGCAGCTGTAGTCCCTGCAGAATTCCCTCATGGTGAATAGACAGTCTTTCCAAGGCTGGTCATTCTGCTGCCGACCTGTCATCTTGCACAGGTCGGCAGAATGTTCTTTGGACTGCTGCCTGAGCCACCAGATGCTTTCAGTACTGCTGGACATCATCTCTTAAATGTGCCACTGAGGCAGACATTTGACTGGGGAGAGGTCCCTGGTTCGTAGCTCAATGTGATCATAGTAATTGAGAGAATGGCACGATTTTATCCATCTGTGCCATGGGCTAGGGACCCGAGAGGAAGTCCCATCTAACCCTGTCTTCCAACTCATGGCCACCACGTGGGCCTGTGTGGCCCTGATCTGAGCTGGAATCACAGCCTGGAACTCTGTTTTTTGCCATTCCATTCCATGTTGGGTACAAACAGTGCCACAAAACAGGACAAAGGCATAATTGACACTGCACAGGAAAATGCTATCTGTAATTCTCCCCCAATTAAAAATGTAAAATGTGTGTTTCTTATCAAATCCTGAATTGACTGATACATAGAAAATGTACTGCCCTCATTTTGGGGGAGCTCAATCAATCAATCAATCAGTCAACACGTTTTTAGTAAATGCCTACTATGTGCCAAATCCTGGTGATGAAAATGCAAAGAAGGAAATGATTTTTACTCTAATGGAATATCTATTCTAAGCACCCTGTCTCCATTCTTGTCAACAAATTCCAGCAAGAGTTGGATCAAATTTGAGAGTTTTTCAAGGCTTGTCCAAAGAACTGGAATTAGCGTTCCTTACATACTTTCCTGCCTTGGATCATATGAAAAATATTTTTTCTTGTTTCTTCTCCCTCCATTCCTGCTCCTGTGCCAGGAGGCCCATCTAGGATCTGTAGAGTGTGACTTTTGTGTCCCCCACCCCATGGCAGGAGGTTCCCATGGGCAGAACCAGCAAACAGATGGTTATGTCACCAGTGTGGTGTAGCCTGAAGCCTAGAATCTGGGAACAAGCAATAACTTGACCCTGAGCTGAGGCTGCTTGAAAGATTTGGCCAGTTTAGCTTGTCATTACCACTTCAGAAAATTCAGAAAATGTTAAGACTATATGTTCCCACTGTTTTTGCTCTGACACTCTGGTGGCCTCTGGGGGCCTCCCTCTGTCCTGGGGAGTGGGTCTGCCCTTAAGCTTTCTGTCACTTGTAATCTCTGGTTTCCCAAGGGGTTTTCTTGGCCTGTTTTCTATCCCTCCCCCTCCTCTCCTTCCTGATCTCACAAGAAAAATAGCTCTCCTCACCCTTTACAGTCCTGTGGGCCAGAGCCCCATTTGGCTAGTGTGCCCACAGGCAGAGGAGAGAGAGAGAGAGGCTTTCTGCCAAAGATATGCATGAGTTTTGGGTGATTGGGAGTCATTCTTTGCCTGGAGGCTCACGTCACCTTTCTCCCTTCCTTTGTATTGCAGGACATTTTTTTGAAGTCCAGGAGACACCAAATCCATGTCTAGCTGACATCCAATCTCTGATTCTTCCATCTGAACCTGTGACTGGTCATCTGCTTTTATGAATGCTCTACCACTCTGATTTTGGTCCCCACAGATCATTGGATCCTTTTCTGGGAGGCTCTACAAGCAGTCAGCAGAATGCCTTCATTCTTTTTATCATTCAACACTAATGCTTTCTTGAGCCAGACTGGAACTGAGAGCTCAGTCCTGCCCATCTCCACTCCAGACAAACTCAGGAGAGCTGGGAGAGAGTTCTCAGGAAGGGGCAGAGGAGGAATGATTTTGAGAAAACTGAGGGGAATCTTTTATCACTGCAGAATTTTGCTATTTCTAATGCCATCTCTTTACCATGAATTTGGTTTCTTCACAACCCCCAGAACTCCAAAGAGAACTATTAGGAATTAGGGCTTCAAGGCTTTCCCCTCTATCTCATTCCTTTTTTCATCCCTGCCTAGAATAAGTATTTAAAGGGAAATATCACTAGTCTCTGTAGGACTCTCTCCAGTGCTCTCAGAAATAATTTTCCTCGGGTTGAAATTACTTTGGGATTGAGGGCAGAGTACCCTCCTCACATCTGGCCAATAAACTGATTATCTGGTTGTCAAGTCAACTAGCATTTATCGATCACCTCCAACATTTCACACCCTGAGCTAAACTCCGGGGACGTAAAAGAAGGCAAAAACCAATTCTTGTTCTAATGGGGAGAACAAAATGCAGACAACCATGTACATGCAAGATACATACAGAACAATTAAGATCAGATGGAAGGTACTATGGTTAATGAAGACTAGAAAAGATTGTTTGCAAAAGGTTGGACTTTAACTGTGACTTTATGCTGGTATCTGTGCTTAAAGCCCAAATAGGGATAACAGCAAGTTATAAGATCAGAGATTTCGACCTAGAATGACCTTCACAGCCTCTCATCTCTTTTTAGTTGTAGTTGTGACATTTTAAATTCTTAACTGTTTCATTCCCTCTGCCCTACCTGAACTAGAGAAAGTCATCATTTCACACACACACACACACACACACACACACACACACACACACGCACACGAACACACTCACAGAGTATATAGATAGATTTATATCAGAGTGTATAGATTTTTATATATGCATATATATGTATATATACATGCGTATACACATTGTCATATAAATATATGCATATATTTACATATATAAAACCATACCATACATATATGTGTGTAAAACTTCTATTTATCAATTCTATTTATATCTCTACTTATCAGTTCTTTCTCTGGAGGTGGTCAGCATGTTCCTTCATAGGTCCTTTTTAATTGATTTAAGTATTTGTAATACTCAGAAGGTCATTGTTATTTTTCAATCCCAAGCCTCTCACCTTACAGATGAAAAACTCAGGCTTCTGAAGTTAAAGTGACTTTCCAAGGGCCATACAGGCAGTGTCAGAGATGGGATTTGAAGACTTGTCAAGATTCCATCATCTGTTTCCCTAATGAAACACCTAGACTCTAACTCTTCACCATCTCTACCTTTCAGACTTTCTGGCTTCCTTCAGGTCTCAACTCTGCCACCTTTTACAATAAGTCTTTCATGATTCCCCCTAATGAGTGTTGTCTCACACCTAAAATTATCACCCACTGTATATGCTTCTCTGTTTACATATTGTATCTTGGTCATATATATCTTTGAGTATGTATATGTGTGTGTATATGTGTGTCTGTGTACACACATATATTGAGTGGGGAAAAGAGACCATTCTCTACCTCATCTCTTACATACTCTTAATCATTGATTGGGTGTTGCCTCAGCAAAACTGAGACCTGTTTACAAAGGCCAAGGTCTCCCACTGTATCCAGGGGCAATCTCCCCGCTCTCACTTAAATCCAATTTACTTCCATGTCATGATATCACCTCCCTGAAGTCATGGTCTTCTTGGAAAATAAAGGACAAAAAACATAATGACATTCCCACCCTGGTAGAATATAAAACTTTCTAAAGGCAAGGCTTTGACACAAGTTTCCTAGCATGTTGCTTTGCACTATATTACAAAATCATAGAATTTGACAGCCTGGAAGGGTGTCAGAGGCTATCTGAAATGACTCATACACCAAAAACATACTCACTATACTATAACATACCCAATATATGTTCAATCAATTCCTGCTTGAAAACGTCCAAGGTTCAAGAACCCAATACCTGCTGAGGCAGCCCATTCTCTTTTTGGAAGCTATCAGAAAGTGTGAATTGTGATGTAATAGGTGCTTGAAAATGATTGTTGGATGGGATTTGGTTAATCCAACAAACATTTAAACAGATGAATGTGATCATATTCTAGAATACCAGCTGCCATACAAATATATATGTAGGGGGAAAGTACATAGAAAATGTACTTTTGTAATCTTTCATGGGAGCAGAGAAGGGGAAAGGGGCATGAATGCCAAGACCAAGTCACACAGACATGGTTCAAATGCCAAGAGGTGACAGTATTTAGGGACTAAACTTAGTAGATCTTGTAATATAGAGAATCATAAATGAATGTTCAGATATTAAAGGTTAGGAGACTCAGAGCCTTGATCTGGGGTTTAAGGATTAGGAAAGCATGCTAATGAGTGAGAGATGAAATTCCTGAGGGAACTGGAGAATATCCTCTATGGGCCCTGAGAAGATGAGGCAGTCCCTTAGGATGTCCACTATGGGCCTGTGAAGCCCAACATCCTTGCTCTGAACTCCTCCACTTCATCCTCCTCCACCATCGTCAGAGACAATGCACCATTCCGTCCATCATCTAGAACCAGCCCAGATCAGAAAATGGTAAAGTTGCCATGGAACTTAAACATCCCCTAATTATAATATCATCAGATTAGGAACCAAATAAGCATCTTAGAATTCAATTTCTCTCTTTTTACAGATAAAGAAACTGAGGGTCAGGGGAGGTTAAGTTACTTGACCAAGGTTAAATAGGGAGGAAGTAGCAAAAGCAAGATCCTTATTTCAAGTTCAAAACCTTCTCCTCAGTATATCAATTCAGTCCTCCCATTATACAGAGGAAGTAACTGAGGCTGAGAGAAAGGGGTATGACTTGACTAAGATCATACATCAAGTTAGTCACACAATTGGGAATAGATCTCAATTCTCCTAACTCCCAGTGCAAAACCCTGTCCGATGCAACAAGCTGCAGTAGAATATTGTTAGGCAGAAATAACTAAATAAATAATTCTTTATGTATATAACAGAGGACGTCTGCTCAGATTCCAGGCTTGGGAAAAAATAAACAGGAAAATATTTCTTCTGATAAAACACTAAATGACCCTGTCTCCTGGAGTCCCCTCCCTTTTTCCTCCTCCCCAACTTCAGGGACCTGTATCACTTAAATTTCTTGACTACAAAATATAAAGCACAGCACAGAGCTCTAGAAGCAAGAAATCATCTTTTAAAAATTATTGTTGCAAACTTTACATTTGCAACAAAGACCAGTAATTTAGAGTAAATAGTGTCTCCAAATATAAACCTAAAATATAAACTATTTACATTTTTCAGAACTAGTAATAATATATACAAATATGTAGCAGATGGGGAGAGGAACTAGACCAATAATTTCACTGGCCTTGGAAACTACCAGAAGAAACAACTCTCCCTAAAAATGGAGGTCATCACCTTCTCTATAACTTACAATTGGGGAGCAAGTGAGAACATTGAGGGCTTAGGAGATTTGCAGTAGTGGTCAGACTAGGCTCAGGTCTTGCTGGCTCCCAGGTGGCTCCCGTTCATTACATACTATGCTGCCTTCTTAACAAAATAAGCACAAAAATAGATGGCTACATCTGTGTTCTCTTATGAATCTATCTAGTTACAAGTATAAGCTATGTTTCAGAGGCTCCTCTAAGATACAAATGACCTGAATATACTTTGGGAGATTTCTTACTTTTGTTGGTTGTTTCCACCCTAATCTGGAAACCTCAGTAACAGCTTTTCTTTTGTATTTTCTTTTTTTAAAAAAAATAGCTTTTTATTTTCAAAATACACTCAAAGATAGTTTTCAGCATTCATCCTTGCAAAACCTTGTAGTCCAAATTCTTCTTCCTGTCTTCCCCTTACCCCCTCCCTTAGGCAGCAAATAAGCCAATATATGAGTAACCGCTTTTCTAGGGACCTTAGTGGTAAGTGAGAGGTAACATAGTGTAATCTAATCTCTTCATTATATAATTTGAAGACCCTGAAACCCAGAGAGGCTCCATAATTTGCTCACACAGGTATTAAATGGCATAGCTGGGACTCTGACTCTAAACCCAGCATGCTTTGCACTGAACCATGCTGCACTTCGATTGGTTCAAATGAACAGGATGACAAAATTCAACAATCTTGTGGGAGTATTTCTTACATAAAGAGCACTGTTCTAGACACCGGAATTACAAATTTGAAATAAGACTATCTTTGCTTTCAGGAAGCTCATAGTTTAGTAATACATTAAGGCATTACAAAATCACAACCTCTCACAGTACAACTTCCCATCCAATTTAAGAGCCCAAGAGACTACATGATATAATCAGTCAATCAATAAGCATTTATCAAATGCCTACAGTGTCACTGTGCACTGTGTCAAGCTCTGGAGATACAGAAAAAAACAAGAGTCAATCATAACTTTCAAAGAGCTCACAATATATACAAGAAAAATTGGCAATAATCAATAGAGAGAAGACAGAGCAATGGGGTTGAAGTCTGGAAGACCGAGGTTGAAATCCTGCCTCTTATACTTAACTATTTGATCTTGTGCAAGTCACTTAACCACTTAAAATGGGAGGGTTAGACTTGCTTTCTAAGGTACCTTCCAACCTTAGGATCAATTTTTCAGTCTCCATAGTAGATGGTCGTTCAACCTCTTCTTGAACCGTCCCATTGGTAGGAAGCTCTTAAAACCACAAAACAGTCTGTCCCACTGTTGTACAGTACTCTGAATAAGTATTCATATTTCCCAGTTACTGAATTGTAATCCATTCTACAATTTACCCAAGAAGTAGCCATCTAACTATTGCTTGAAGACTTCTCTTGAGTGAGAACCATTGTACTTGGGCCCATAGACTTAGATTTACAAAGGGTCTTAGTGGTAAATGAATCCAACTAGCTTATTTTACATTTCAGGGAACTGAGACCATAAAGTAACTTATTAAAGGTCATAAAGATATTAAATGGCAGAGAGGGGACCCTGACTCCAAACCCAGTATGTTTTGCATTGTATCATTTTATATTTAGGATGGTTCGAATGTCTAGGACAAGTCAATAATCTCCAAAGAGTAGGACAGTGTTCCTTTTTATGTTGAGCTAAAATCCTCCTTTCTAAAACTTTCATCCATTGGTCCTAATTCTGCTCTCTGGGACTATACAGAGTAATATATCATAAATGACACCTCTTCAGACACTTGAAAACAGCTATCATTTTCTGCTGGAAGGCAGAAAATCTTTGTGCTCTTGGGGAGGAGTGTTGTATTCTATTTTTGAGGTGATGGAATAAACTGTAATTGTGAGTGATAGCTCTTTATCTCTCATCCCCTTTGAGCAGAAGAATGGGAGATATGTAGTTCACTGAGTGATTGGTAATATGTGTGGAACCTGCCAGTAATCAAGATGCATCCTGGTTGGCTAAAAGATAAATTGGGATAGTAGAATAGACTGGTGAGATTGATTAAGAGCACCAACATGACACAAACCCAAATGATTATGGTGGATTCTATTGGAAAGATGTCATTTTCTTTTGGTGGAACAGAAGGAACCTGGAGATCATAAACCAAACTAGACATGACAATTGTAGTAATTTCTTTTTGTAATTCATAATTCATGCCCCTCTTCCTTGACTTAACACAAAATGGACCTATTTCTGGGATCTGACCCTCATGGGTAATTTTCTTTCTTTGGTTCATTGTTCCCACCTGAAATTATTCTAGGAAACTCTGTGAATATTGCTTTCATTAGGTTCATATCTATATTTCCACAAATATAGACAACAAGCCACCCCACTCCTATATAAGCACTCAAGGTAACAGTACATAAAGATAGCCTTTTATTTCACTTCACCAAAAATACAAATGATGAAAAATACTCAGAGGAACCCATAAAGTTACAAAAATACAGAAAATAGCCCATTAGCTCCCCACCAAAGAAAGGGAACTGAACTTGGGGCTATTTTCAAATCAGCCCTTTGACATTCTGGAAGATCCCCAACTCTCCTACGAGATTCTACAAGTCTCTTCCAGACTCATAATATGGTTTGGATTCTCCCCAGAAGACAAATACATTGGAAGCTTTTGATTCAATAATCTTCCCAGTGGATTGGCACTGTCTGAATAACTCACTGGCTCATGTTCTCCAAGTAGATGCTATTCAGGAGTTATGTGATGCATCCTCCTTTCTCTCCAAAGACCATGCTATACAGCAGGAAATCAGCTCGCTCTCTCTCTCTCTCTCTCTCTCTCTCTCTCTCTCTCTCTCTCTCTC
>JAJPUD010002948.1:21786-69820 GCA_023553655.1 Myrmecobius fasciatus
TCTCTCTCTCTCTCTCTCTCTCTCTCTCTCTCTCTCTCTCTCTCTCTGTCTCTCTCTGTCTGTCTCTGTCTCTCTGTCTCTCTCTCTCTCTCTCTCTGTGTCTCTCTCTCTGTCTCTCTGTCTCTCTGTCTCTCTCTAACAGTCCATTTGCCAAACTCTTGAAATTAAGGCTAGTTTCCTTCTCTGTCAAATTGAGAGAGTGATCTCTGTGTTCCTTCATTCAGAGTAGCCTTGACAAGCAAATGAGGTAATGGAAGCAAAAATACTTTGAGAAGTATAAAATATAACGCAAATGTTATTTGCTATGTCATATTATCATCATTATAATTACCGTTGCTACTACAAAGCAGAAAATTTCAAAACAAAGTGTTGCCATGCTTCTTAGCAGCAATTCTTCTCCACACTTACCCTAGTAATGGCCAAGGAGTGCGTCTGTGTGCCTGTTTGTGTTGTGTGTGTGTATGAGCATGCACATGTGTTGTACATGGGTACATGCACACATGCAAGTGCTTGAGGGTGTTTAAGGTGCATGAGTCTTGCTGGGTGAACACAGTGTGTGGGAAGACAGCAGGAGGCTCAGAGCCACTGCCAAGCAGTGAAGGTGGACTCCATGTCTGAATGCACGATTCCCCCTTTCTTTAGCTTATATTTGGAGCTATGAACAATCTTTGCAGCGATCCTCCCTGGGTTCCCTTCTGTTGTGTGTGTCATCAGGAAAGCCTCTTTGGGCCTCAGCTCCTGTATGTGGAAAATGAAGGAATTAGAGTAGATGTTCTAAATGATCTCTGATCCTCCATCCCACCCAACTATTAATGTTTTCTGTCTGTCTCTGTCTCTCTCTTCTCTTCGTTCCTCTTCTCTCCTTTTTTCTTCTCTTTTTTCTCTCCTCTTTTCTCTTCTCTTGTACCTGAATCATCTATCACAGTGTCTAGCACATGGTAATTGGTGAATAAATACACTTTATATCTATTTTGCATATACCATATATAGAGACTACATGTATACAGATATATATGTATGTATAGATCTTAGAACTACATATGTACAGATCTTCCCAATTAGAATATAAACTCCTTGAGGGCAGGAACTGTCTCATTTTTATCTTTGTATTCCTACTACCCACCATAGTACTGGGTACAAAGTGGGACTTAACAAATACATATTAATTCATTGGAGTTTGCCTTTAGTTGTTGATTGAAGGACGCTTCCAGCTCTCCTATTCTGTGACTCTGAAAGTGTATAATTCTACTCATCAAATATATTGTTAAATCCTTTATTACTGACCAAACACATTAACTAGGCAATGATTTTAAAAGATACTTAAAATAATGTGGTAAAAATGACATCATTGTAGAGTCAGCACAAGTGAAGAGTACATTTATCCTAGTGAGAAAGATAATGTAGTTGATCTATGGGAGCAAGATGGCAGCAGCTACTACCAATAGTCTTGAGGAAGCCTCTAACATCATTATGACAATAGATAGACATAAAATCCATAAGAAACAGTTTCCCTCTTGTGATGTAAAGTGTCCCAATCATATCACAATTATTCTTTGCCCTTTGTTGAGAGAAGTGAGTCATATGGAATCCAGTAATGGCTGCAAAAGGTGATTGTAATCATCTAGTAGTAAACATGGGTAGCTTTTCATCTGTGTCTTTGGTGTTCCAAATATTATATGCATTTTCAGAGAAAGTCTTATGTACTTGATTCTGCTACACAACTACCTAAGCTCCTATCACCTAACACTCAACAGTGCATGTACTATCTACTCTGTGTCAACTCAACTACTCAAACCACAAAACTGTTCTTCCAACCAACCCATGTTCCATTCTCTGCATACTCAGATTCCACTCTCAGAACTCTCCATGCAAACTACATGGAAGCCAGCTGACTAAGAAATCAGCTCCATATAATAGAAAAAAAAATGCCCTGACTGCTCCTTCAAGTTAACAATGAGCAGCTGTAAGCCCTTATCGGTTTGAGCACACAGCTGTTACCTTTTTAAAGTCCATCAGAAGCAGACTTCAGTCCAACTGGAGGCCTTAGAAGAGGACTTCAAGGAAGGATTATCAATGATGAAGTATCCAAAAGTCCTAACCTATTTGTCATTCCAGAATCTTGATTCTCCACCCAACTCCCCAAACAGCAGTTGAATTTTAAACACGTCAGTTTCCTCAAATAATAGAAAAAAATCTCATTGGGGGAGAAAAAATCGCTCCTTTGGAGTGCCAGTCTTTAGTCAATATTTTACAACTTATCCAGAGAAAACTAGATTATACCTTTGTCATTAAATGCAGATAAATGGTCTGATTACTTTATAAAAAAAAAAACCTCATTTTTCTTTTTGGAGATTCCGAGTGGGATTTTTCTTTATATAAAGTACTTATTCTTACAAAAGTACAAGAATTCTCTCCAGCATTGGTGCTAAAAATAGTTTCTCTTTCATTTGCATACTTGCTTTACATATCACTGGAAAGCCAACTGACTTGCCAATTTAAAATTTTAATATACATTTCTTCCATCTAAAAGTGGATTTTAATGATATACAATTGTGCACTTGGAAATGTTTCCTTAAAGCCACACAGTGTTGGCTAGAAAAGTTAAGATGAAGGGAAACAGTAATTGTTATGAGTATCCCAATCAGTTCTGTCTGCTCCTCCTTTCTTATTCAACCTATTTGATTGACTAAGCAAAGGAGAGTTACTGACAGTACCCTGGCTCAAGAATATGATTCATGGTAGTGCACTTCCTTTACCAAAGATGAAATGAACAAGTGGATGGATATCATACACATGTATAGATGCACTCATTGATGCAAATATATTATCCCTGTGTCACTATAGAACACAAAGGTTATATATTTGTATAAATGTGTGAGGAATATGAGAAGTTAGGTTTCCACAGATATCAAAACAGGATGAAAGAAAGAGTGAAGTATCTTTTTAAGTTAACTCCAACCAATCAGTATATGAATCAAGAAACTGGCTAGACAACAAAGTTCCTGACAAAGGGACCAAGGCTTAAGTTGTCCCAGACCTGCTGGGGTCAATGACAGGACACAAGCCTTTTGACATATGGAATGATGAATAAAGAACATTGTACATCTGACCCATTGTAACTCTGATTGTAAATCCAATCTAATTGTAATTTGGATGGTAAATCCAACCAATTGCATTTAATTGACTGTAAATCCAACCAATTGCATTTAACTGACTGTAAATCTAACCAATCCGAACCTTGAATGGAGGGGTAAGGAACTGAACTAACATTATATAGCTAGCTCCTGATTCTATATTCAGTGTGTCCTCCTTGGGAGTACTAGAGAATAAAATAAAGGATTCTCCTTTCACTCTAAAAGAGCATAGGTTGTAATGCTACTCCTGAACTAGCTTGCAAATGAAGAAGCAATGGGCAGTGGAAGTTCATCCAGATCTTACTCCCCAGTCCTGTTAAGTTCCATGGTGTCTTTTGATAGCAAATGTATCATTAGAGAAAGTATCCACATGAGATCACAGATTCAATAAAATATTGAGGTAACCTTGTGTCTCATACACATGCCAATAATAAGAAATACCTTTCTTAGGGGCAACTAGTTGGTGCAATGGATAGAGCACCAGCCCTGAAGTCAGGAGGACCTGAGTTCAAATCTGGCTTCAGACACTTAACACTTCCTAGCTGTGTGACCCTGGGCAAATCACTTCACCCCAATTGCCTCAGGAAAAAAAACTACCCTTATTAAGAAGGGGAAAGGGGTATTATATATTCCTCTTGGTTCAAATCCCCCCATCTGGAATCCTTGGAGCATCTCAGTATATTGGTGCCAACTCCACATTCACAAACATTCTAACCATAATATATGGAAAGGAAATTTTGTCAGCAAAATAATACCTTAGGGATAGTATATGCTTTGAATTGTACTAAATAGGAAAAAAAGAGAGAAAAGGAAAAAAAAATGAAGACTTACAGATAATTCTCAAAAAGGCTTGCCCTAAGTATTAACAATGATGCAGTCCCAGGCTCTGACAAAATCAGATTTTGGGCTGGAAAAGACCTCTGAGATTATCCAATTGCACCTTCATTTTATAATCTAAAGAAACTAAGACCCAGGAAGATTAAATTACTTTCCCATGGTCACACAGGAAACATCAAAGACAGAATTTGAACACGACTCCCAACAGCAGAGTCAGTCTGCTTTCTCCTTCACTATTGTCTCCCATGGCCAAAAAGAAAGTTCCTCTTATATTTCAGTCCCCACTGTTATCACACTTCTCTTCTCTCTTGGTGATCTCTTCTAAAGCAGCTTTCTGGAGTCCAGCCAGAATGTTGTCCTCTCCTGACTTCTATCTCCCAGAGTACTCTGACAGCCATCAGGAGACTTACATCTCTCTTTGCACTAACCAGAATAAGTCTGACTGAGGCAACAGCTCTCTCCTACAAGGTTCATGGCTTCAACAATTTTTAAACCACAATTAGAGAAGCAGAATGGTTAAACTAAAGAGCAGAAAGCCCACAAGTCTTACCCTAAAGCAATGATATCCTGAGCCTGTGGGATGATGCTAACTTGAACAGGTAGGCTGTGTTATTAGAGTCCTAAGCCTTGGGAAAAGTGAAAACAGGAGAACCAAGTGAATCCCTTTGGTGGCAGAACAGTGGCGCTCTGGGACATTTGGTTAACCTGTGTGCTTAGCCCAGTGTGTAGAACATAGGAGGCACTTAATAAATGTTTATTGGATTAGATTGGACTTTAGGAAGATCAAAATGGCAGCTGAGTGGAGGATAGATTGGAGTGGGGAGAGACTTGAGTCAGGAAAAACAACCAGAAGACACAACATATGTAGGGCCTGGAGCAGAGTGATGGTAGTTGTTTTTATAAAAGTAGAATTGACAAGACTTGGCAAGTGATTAGCATGGAAGGATTGAGAGAAGAGTTAAAGATGACACCTATTATTGAGAGCATGGATGATAGAGAGGATGCTGGAGCTCTCAGTAGTAATATACAAATTAGGAAGAGGGAAGGGTTGGAGTGGGTCCTGTTTTGGACATGTTGAATTTACAATGTCTATAGGACATCCAAATTGAAGTATCCAAATAGGCAATTGGAGATACAAGATTGGAGATCAGGAGAGGGGCTTTGGCTGAATAAATAGATCTGAGAATCAGCTTCATAGAGAAGATAACTGGATCCATGAGATTCACCTAAAATCCTTTCTTTCTGCATTATCAAGGATGATACTTTTTGCCAAGGGAGTGCTCCCTAAGCATTGCTATTGATTTCTCAGCCACTTGCAGAATTATTCAAACAATTAGAAGGCTGTCAGAAATCTACACTGGTTACAAGCCCTATTCCCACAAAATCCTTCTTTTTTTCTAGTACTCCCAAAACTTTAGATGTCCTAAGGTCCCTTCCACTCTCTTTAACGAGACAAAATAAGGGGAAATATGAGGAAAGGCTCCAGTCTCTCTAGAGAAACTTGAGTTCTTCCTTCACAACATGCCAACATAATTTTTCTAAGGCTCAGGAATGGTCATAACATGACCCTGTTTCAAAAGCTTCCATGAATCTGCATTGCATAGATGAGAAGTGTAAATTCCTTGCATTCAAGGCCTTTCTAACAGGGTTCCAATCAGGAGGGTGCTAGTAAATATACACAGGGGATACATGGGACATATATTTAATTTTAATCTGCATTATTCACATTTTCTTCATCACTTTCTTAAGTGAATGAAATCTATGGATCAACAAATCAGGTGGTGACTTGTTTGCTGATTTCCAAAATATAAATGCTCCCACTGAAAATTTTAACCATTGGCTTTTGGGAGCTGTTAAAGCTGGCTCCAACAGACCACTGATTCCAACCTACCTCTCCAACCTGACCAACATGAAATCTTGGTTGAGGAGGAAACATACCTTCCACCCCTTGGCAGAGAGGTCAAAGACCAGATATAGGGAGCTAGAAATGCATTCTCAGAATGGCCATTGTGTTGATCTGTTTTACCTGACTATATATATCTGTTACAATAGAATGTTTCCATTCAGGGAGCAGGGAAGGAAGATAGGTTGGGAAATAGCACTAGACATGAAAAAAGGGAAATAAATTTATGATACTCTATTTATTGAAATTTATCAAAGCAAAAATAGTGACTAAACAAGTTCATGTGGTTGTCTTGATATTTAATGTGAATTGACTGGAATTTAGTCTATCTTGCCTTCAAGACTAGTCTCTCTTGTCATATGCCATACTGGTTCTCAACTCTCATAATGATAATTATGAAAGCAAGACAAAGACCTTTCTGTGAATTTTCCAGTTTTCACACTCACTTTTCATTGCCTAAAGTCTAAAGACCTTACAAGTACAACTTAACAACAGCTCTCCACTTAGTGCCTATCACAAGAGCAGATAACTTACACTCTGCATCACTAATGGCCCTCTTTCTACCTGTGTTTTCACTTCAGTTGATTTTGGAAAACAAACAAAAAAAAACCTTATCCTTTCCTACACTTAGGCAGAACTGATTGGCACTTAAGAAGCCACAGAAAATGGACTCGTTGTTTTCAAATGGTCCTAAAATTATACCCTCCATACATTCATTCACTTATGCATTCATTCAGCAGATGACTACTGAAGTCCTGCCATGTACATAGACATGAGGGTGTGGAGTCATGGAAGAATAAACCCAAGTCTGTCCTCTGAAGGAGGCAGAATTATCTGTATGGAGAGAACTTTTGATCAGTAAAGGTAAGTAATCATGCAAGGGAGATTATCATGAGTGCCAAAATGAGTGATCTTGTCAATTAGCATCTGGAAAATCAATTCTGGCTGAAGCAGCAAGAGACCACTCTCAATCAATAGAACATAGCCATGTAATCTTGGAAAGGACATTGGATTTAGGATGAAATACTTGAGGAATTTAATGTTTTATTTTCCAATTAACAAGTATTTTTTCTCTCCTCACCCATCCCCCAATTTAAAAGGAAAAAAAAACCCTCAAAACAAATATATAGCCAAGCCAAATAAATTCCTATATCAGCATGTCCACAAATGCATCTCATTCTGCATCTTGGATCTATCACTTCTCTGTCCCGAAGCATGTTTCATCATGGGACCTCTGCAATGTTTGGTAATGACATGGATTAGAGATTTTAACACTTTCAAAGTTTCCAGTTTGCCTCTACTAAGCAGTGCTGTAACTCTGGGAAAGTCACTTTTCTCTGAACTCCAGTCTCCTCTTCTGAGAGATATAAACAATCATCTCTGGTCTACCTCCTTCACAGAATTATAGAATCTACAGCTGGAAGAGAGTTCAGAAGCCAGATAGTTCTACCCCTACATTTTACACTTGTAGAAACTGAGGTTCAGGGAAGTTTGACAATTTGCCCAATGTCACCACAGGTAGTTAGAAACAGAGGCAAAATTTGAATGCAAGTCCTCTCTGACTCCTAAAACAGAGTTCTTTCCATTATGCCATGCTGCCTCCTACTATGAAGATCAAATGAGATAATTAGTGCTATATAAATATGAATTCTTATTACCATTATGACTATCTCAGAGAGATAGGTTTCATAGTGATTAGAATGTTGGATCTGGAGTCGGGCAGTCTAGGTTCTTTGACATTTTCTAGCTATATGACCATGGACAAGTTTCTCAACTTATAGGAGACTCAGTTTCCTCATTTGTAAAATGATGATAATTATTATACCACCAATCTCTTAGAGTTGTTCTGAGAATCACATGATAGTATGTGTAAAGTATTGCTAAAAAAAAGTGTTAAAATTTTATAATCTGTTTCAAGTGTATTGCTAAATAAATGTATTAAAAATTATCACCTGTATTTCAGGTAACTTTCTCCAGTTTCCAGTCAAGCTCCACTGAAAGGTAGAGGAATTAATATCTTAGCAAAGGCATGTCCCCATCCCCCACAAGAGCCCCCCAAAGACTCCAGTCATCCATATGTAATAATTAAAGATTTTTTAAGAGTGAAGGGACTTTTTCCTAGAGCCAACTCTACATTAACATTTATAGGGGAGAGAAGGATGGTACAGATAATTCAAAAACTTTTGCTAATCCAAAATTCTTTTCTATATTTGACTTTGAGCATATAATTGGAAGGAAGGTCATATTTTTTCCTCACAATGTCAGCATTAAAGTGAGTTTGCATTTCCTGCTTACAGTGATTCTGGGCATAGTCTCTAAGTCTCCTAAGAAGAAATGACCTCCCTTCTGTAATCCACTGCTGCCTCCTTACAACCAGCACTTGATTCACCTTCACTAAAGTGCTTCCTTCCATCTAATTTCAGTCTGGGAGTGGGAAAGGAGGGAAGAATAAGCATATTTCTTCTCATCAATGAACAAGTGCTGAGCTTCTTTCTCTTTCCCCTACCCCCAAAGCCTTTCAGATCCAGCTGTGGGAAGTTTGTCTTTCAGAACTGTTGTCTTGCCTACACTATAGGGATATACTGAGGAATAGTATGAGAAAACAGTTGTGAAAATGCTCTGGGGAGTACAAAGCACTAGCTACAAGGCAAACTGTTATTGTGATTATTATTATTGCGGTTTTTTGTTTGTTGTTTGTTTTTTTCCCTTCATCTCTCACATCAGCACCTATTAAGCAATTATTGTCTGGGAGCTTTCCCAGAGTCACACAGTCAGTATGTGCAGAAGGCAAGATTTGGACCTAGGTTGGAATGGCTCCCAGGACAACTCTCTCTATGTCCTGTTGATATTGCTTTCATGCTAACATAGCTATTCATAATAAATTTTGAAGTTGAAGTACCTACTGTATAAATATAATACAAGCCCTTTGAGAACAGGAGTTTTTTATTCAATATCTTCGTATCCCTGGCATCTAGCACAGTTCTTGATACATACAGCAAGTGCTTAATGGATGATTTTAGTGATTGGTTGGTTGCAGGGAGCACTGCTCTCGGTAATAAGGAGATAGTCTTTATGCAATTCGTTGTGGAACAAGAAACAAACATGATAACTCTTTCTATTGTTATAGGATAAGTTCAATAGAAAGTTAATAAGTTCAATAGAGAGTTCTCCGGAAACAGATAATTATGGGAGAGGAATCAGAGATTGATCATTGAGGCAATAACATTTGATTTGGTTTTAAAGAATGGGTAGAAATTCAACAGGTAATAAAAGGTAACAAGCATGCCTTTAAACAGCCATTTGCTGGATTCTTTGGGGACAGAGGTGTCCAGTCTGTCTAGAATATAGAATGGGGGAACAGGGAGCGGGGAAGAATATTAGATAGGATCGAACAGGCCAGTAGAGATGCCACATTTTGAAGGATTCTAAAGACTCAACTTAATTTGCCTTAAGATCCCTGAAGATTTGGGGGTCAAACAATGATGTGACCAGAGATTCTCTTCTCCAGACTTCTCCTAGGCTGAGAATCGTCTGGGAACAGGACCCTAAGACCCTGCCCTCCAGATTCATCCCCCCCACTTGACGAGACGGAGGAGGAGTGAGGGGCAGTGAGGGGAAAGGGCCCTCTCGCTTCGACTCTCGGGAACAGGCTGCCGAGGTCTGGGCATAAGTCCCAGCAGTTCAGGGACTGCCCCTGGTCCTCCCTTTCCCCGCTCGCCCCTCCCCCCGTATCATGCTTCTTTGGCAGCCCCGAGTCCAGTCCAACCCCGTGAGGCCGAAGTACTCTCTCAGTCCCCCGAACTCACACGCCCAACCTGAGCCCCCGGCACAAACTGAAGCAACTCACACAAAAGCATAGAGACATTTAATTGGGCTCATCCTCCATTCACCCAGCAGCGCACGCGCGCAAAACACTCTCTTGCACGCGCTCACACACTCCTATACATAAGCGCACTAGCGCGCACACACATACACATACACACATACCTACTTAGGCGCGCACACACAGGCGTGCAAAGGCCCTCCTCCCCTAAGGCGCGCGCGCGCGCGCGTACACAGACACACACTAAATAGGGCACACGCACCGGTGCCACCTCCAGCGGGGTCGGGGGCTAGGCTGGGGTGGGGGTGGAGGGCAGAGGTGGAAGCGCAGGTAGCTGGGTCACAGCGTCGGGGCGGGGCTGGCGGGTGGAGCGGGGGTGGGGGGCCGGCTGACAGCTGGTCCGGAGCTCGGCGGAGGCGCCGGGAGGGTAGGAGGGAAGCTGGCGAGCCCGCAGCCCGTAGCCTGAGCCCTGGCCCGGCCCTCCTGGCCCCCACACCGCCATGCCCTTGGCTTTCTGCGGCAACGAGAACAACTCGGCCGCCTACAAGGTGGACCAGGGCGTTCTGAACAACGGCTGCTTCGTGGATGCTCTCAATGTGGTCCCGCACGTCTTCCTTTTCTTCATCACTTTCCCCATCCTCTTCATCGGTAAGCCCGAGAGTGCCAGGCCGGGGAGCTGGGGTTTAGGGAGGGAGCTGGGGAGGGGAGCAGCAGCGGGGATCCGAGCAGGAGCCCCGACTTCTCTTCACTTTTCCCAGCTACCTCACCTCTTCCCTGCACCCGCCATCCCCACTCTCCTTCTTCTCCTGCCCTTCTCTGTTCGCCCTTCTCCCACACTTCTCCTTGCTCCCTCTTGTCTTTCTTGTTTTTCTCCCTTCCTCTCCGAGCCCATTTTCTTCTGCATCCCTTCGTTCTTCCTTTCTCCCAGCTCCACTTTTGTGCGCTCCAGCCCCCTTCTCTGTTTGCGTTCCTGCCTCAGCTCCGCTGACCCCCACCCTTCCCCAGACTCCTTTTGCCGGGTCCCTTAACTTCCTAGGGACCCTAACTTTCACAGATCCTTGTTCAGCTTCCTTAGTCACCCCCAAACCCCTAATCTCAGAAACCTCCTCCGGGAAATACAAATTCTTCCCTCTTCCTCCGCGGTTCAGCCCCCCTTTCTCTTTCCCTCACCCCCAAAGTGCCCCAGGTAATATTAACATGGAGTGGTGGCAGTGAAAGTGAAGAAAGGGGGAAATTGGGAACTCAGATTCCCAGAGCTGAAAGTGGGGCCACCACGGGTTCTATGAGAAGCAACTGGACTCAGAGTGGGCCCAGAGAAGTCCTGGGTGGCTACCGCATTTCTGTGCCATTCAAGGTCTCCCTACTCTCCCTCCTTTACTTCCCCCTCTTCCCAAAGTACAAGTCCTGGCTAAGCCACAGACTGGCCCCCAAAAGGGAAGGGAGGCTATGTCCAGCCTCCTCCTTCCTCAATCTTTACTTCATCTTAGCGAGATACAGCCAGTCCTTCGTTCAATTAAGTTCTCCTGGAACTGGGGGTTTGGGGTAGAGCTAGAAGGGTAGATCATCCTGGGATAAATTACTTAGAATCAGAAAGAATACTGAATTTGAAGGCAGAAAACGACTTCAAATTCTCACGTTGTCAATAACTACCTCAGTGACCTTGGACCTCTTTTTCATCATCTGTTAAAAAATAATAATAATAAATAAGGGTTATACTAGCTACCACTTAAGGTAGCTAGTATTGAATCAATGACCAAAAAAGTCATTTATGTCAGAGATAGAAGGGACCCATAAGACCACAGATCATAACTGTCTCATTTTTCAAATGGTAAAATGAAGAATACAAGTAAAATGACTTACCTAAATCATTCAAATAAGAAGTGGCATAACTAGGACTTGAAGCATTAAATTGGCTCTCAGTTAAAACGGTCTTTCTCGTTAAGTCATATCTCATGCCTCTTTTTTAACTTTACGCCCAAGCTTAGAGCTAATCCAGATGCCCTGACAGCCTGACTAGGCCCAGTTTTTATAATTTAACTAGTTGCTAGATATTTCTGTCTTCAAGTAGCATATATTTTGG
The DNA here is from genome assembly GCA_023553655.1 of Myrmecobius fasciatus. Classification (NCBI taxonomy): domain Eukaryota; kingdom Metazoa; phylum Chordata; class Mammalia; order Dasyuromorphia; family Myrmecobiidae; genus Myrmecobius; species Myrmecobius fasciatus. The sequence continues at coordinate 33,564 of JAJPUD010002948.1, forward strand.
TGTGTTTTTTTTAATTTTCTTCTAAATTGTATTTTTATGTTTAATTCCACATTTACTCTCTCTCTCTCTCCATAACCTCCCCTATCCATTGAAAAGGCAAGAAATTTGATGCCCATTATACATATGCAGTCACCCAAAACATTTCCACATTATCCATGTTCCCCTACCCCCCTCTTAAAAAAGCCAGAAAAACAAAGGAAAAAATAAGCTTCATTTTGGACTCTGGGTTCATCAGTTCTTTATCAGGAGGTTGATAGCATTGGATATCATGGTGGTGGCTAATTGTATTGGTCAGTTACTAAGTCTTTCACAATTGATTATCCTTATGATTGCTATTACTGTGCAGTTTGTTCTCCTGCTCAATTTACTTTTTATCAGTTCATATAAGTCTTCATGGATTTTTCTGAAATCATTCCCTTCATTATTTTTTTTATTTATTTATTTTTTTTTTTGCTTTTTGCTGAGGCAATTGAGGTTAAGTGACTTGCCCAGGGTCACACAGCTAGGGAATGTTAAGTGTCTGAGACCAGATTTGAACTCAGGTCTTCCTGACTTCAGGGCTGGTGCTCTATCCACTGCGCCACCTAGCTGCCCCCATTATTTCTTATAGCACAATAATATTCCATCATATTCATATGCCATAAGTTGTTCATTCGTTCTCCAGTTGATGGACACCTCAGTATACAGTTCTTTGTCACCACAAAAAAAGAGTTTCTAAAAATATTTTTGCATATATGCATCCTTTTCCTTTTCCTCTGATTTCCTTTTGGAACAGACCTAGAAGTGCAATTGCTGGATTAAAAAGTATGCACAATTTAGTAGCCTTTTGAACATGGTTCTAAATCAGCAGATATTTTGTGCACAGACACTGATTCAGAATCTAACTGTTCCCCTTTGTAAATGTCATAATAGGGATTCATCTATAGGGTTTATGTTTCACTAGATCATTTTTCTAAATCTCTTTCCATATAACAATAGGGCTTCCTGAATCTACATTCATACTATATAGAAGTATGCATGTACCAGTGCTAGGTCCATAAATCAATATTACCACCTCAGGTTTTGCAACATACCAGGGTGTTTCTATTATGTTAGGGATGGCCATGTGCTTTTAAACATCTTGATATTGCTTTAATTTCAAATAAAAAAGTATATCCTAAAATATTTTTTGAGGAAAAGGACTGTTAGAAAATGGAATACATATTAATAGAATGATGTAGTTACGATGGGTTGATAATACAAATGCTTCAGTTGTACTATATTGCAGAATGTGCAGGAACCAGCTCCAGGGGGCTTGAGCCTATCATTAAATTTTCAATGTGAACAGTTACACTGTAGAAACTGGCAAATGCTACAAGTCAAATCTTGATTTCTTTTTTGTTTATTATCCAGATTTAAGCTAATGGTAGAAAAATGTTAATGAATCTTAAACTTAAAAATGTGCCATGCATACATTATTTTGGAGAGCCAGTTGTTAAACATTTACACACATGCTTGTTGATGAACATTGACTCTCAGTAGGTCAGTAAACATATCCAGCCTTTATACTTCTGATTTGTGGGTTTTTTTTAATTTAGTTGATGACTTCTGTCTTTAACCAACAATAGGATCATAGATTTAGAAATTAGAAATTAGAAATTACTTTAGAGACCATCCTACACCCTCATTTTGCAGATGAGGGCATTGTGTCACAGAAAAACTAAATGGCTTGTCCAGTTCGCCCAACTTGTAAAAGGATTTGGGAAGATTTGAATCTAGGTCTACAAGAAGCTAATGATGTTCAGCTTGGAGAAAAGACATAAGAGCTATTTTTGAGTATTTGATGAGCTGTCATCTACTTAATGAAAAGTAAAAATAGGAATAGCACTTCATTGTTCCTGTGATCTCTTCAATGTGATTATTCCCCCCCATAATTACAAAGTGCAGCCCATCCATGCCTTCTTATCCTATATAATTCTTGTCTATCTTCTTCTCCAACTTTCTACTCTCCGTATCGGAGGCTTTCCTGTTATTTTTTATACATTATGTGGGTACCAGTGGAATGCTCAGTTGATCATCTGTTGACCCTAAACCTCACCATCTTCCTGGACCACCCAATTTTCCAGTCATACATATCTTTAATGAGATGCTTTAACGATATTTTTATTTAGTGATCAAGCTCTCCCTGAAACAAAGCACCACATTTTTAAAACTAATACTCTTCTGGTAACATTTTATAGTTGTAAGTCACCAGAATGCTAAAATCTTCAAAGAATTAAAGTTGTCACCTAAATGACAATTAAGAGATGTGTGGTGGCTTTGAGCTGGTTGCAACATATAACAGAAGAGGAGTTATAATGGAAAATGGCATAAAGGATGGCACCAAAGAAATAAACAACTAGGAAAAGATATAGATAGGTCATGTAGCCAGAGTAAGGAATAGAACCATGGGTAGCCAAGTACCCATTGGTATTCATGCAATGTGAAGAGATTTGGAGGAAGGCTCCCAAAATATTGGGTAAATCCACCCCTGTGACAAATTTATTGGAGGACATGAATGGGATTAACACAGGAGAGACAGGCAAAGATAACTTGTCATCTGCATCAGTAAAAGGAAGCATCCGTATTGAGATCAGTGCTGTTAAAGCATTTTAGCAAGAATTCCTTATGTCACCTAGAGAAGCAAGAGACAGAAAATTTATAGTAGATTTCAGCTCAGTGTAAGAAAGACTTCCTAAATTCTAGAGCTGTCAAAAAATTATGAAATGGATTGCTTTGTGAAATAGAGAGTTGCCCAGTGCTGGAAATATTCAAATGGAATCTAGATGACTTCTTGTCAGAGATTTTGTAGGAAGCATCCCTGTTCAAGGACAAGTGCCATCTGATTCCTCCCCCACCATTCTAAAATTCTGTGAATTACCAAGAAGCTAAGAACTAAGACTAAATCCAAACCTTTGGATACTTAATGTCTTTCCTGACAGGGAAACTTTTTTACTATACAGGTTGGTAAAAAGAAGTAAAGAGAAAACTAAACATATATACTGAAAAAAAAAGCCATTTATCACAAAAGGAATGTTATCCTCTGGACCCTATTCCCAATACTATCTAAATATCTCTTCAAATAATGACACCTTCTAGCCACTCTCATCTTTCATACTCATCTCTGAAATCTCTCCCCCATTTCCAATCCTTCCAAGAGCATTTACATCTTCCTTCTAGTACTGGGGGGAGGAGTAAATCCAAGACTTAGCGTCCAAAGATCTGAATTCAAGGCCCCATTCTGACATATACTGGAGGTGTGGCCATGAGCAAGCCACTTCCCTGCTAAGTCTTAATTTCCCCATCTGTAAAAATGTGATAATATTTGTCCTATTTTCCTCAGCCAAAGCATACAGAGAGTCCCATATGAAAGAACAACAGATCTTCTATGTTCACAGAATCAAAATGTCAAAACTGGAGGGAGAGTTAGAACTTGAAACAGAATAGGGACATGGGAAAAGGAACTATAGAATGACAGAGCTGAAATGGACTAAAATTTAGAATATAGAATATAGTATCTAGAACTTGAGAATCTGGAATATCAGACCTAGAAGGGAGGTTCAAAACCATCCAGTCCAGTTCCCTCCTTTTACAAAGGATTGAACTGAAGATTAAAGGCACATGACTTCCCCAACAGTTACATGGTAAAGATAGTATTCAAACTCAAGTTTCCAAACTCAAGGTCTGTGACTGTTTATCCAGATTGCTTTCTAATGTTAAATTTTAATAAAGTACTTAGCACAACATCTGGCACATAGTAGGTGCTATATAAATGTTAGTGATGATGATGATAGTGCTGGTGTTGGTGGTGCTGGTAACATTGATGTTAATCTTTAAAAGCATTTCTCACAGTGTATGGGAAAATGTATCAGTGGCAGCCTCACAATCAGGAAGATCTGGATTCAAGTCCTATCTCTAATACATCCTGGCTGGGTGACTCTATGCAAGTCACATAACTTCTAAGGGCCTCCAGGCAGCTCCCTAGACCATAAATTACACAATAGTTACCAATCTGCATTGTTGGAGGGAATTGCTCCAGTGGCCAGTTCCTTATCCTAATGAAATCATCGGTTTCAGACAATCAATTCATATAAACATGCATTTGCTACCAATTGATCAACAAGTCATTATTAGGGCAGCTACATCGTGAATTGGATAGAGAATGAGACCCTGAGTCAAGATAGAGTTCAAATGTGGCCTCAGAAATTTTTTAGTTATTTTAGTTATTTTGCTAGTTTATTAGACATCAGCTTCCTTATCTGTAAAAGTGGAGATAATTTTAGTACCTACTTCTCAGGGTCACTGTGAGGATAAAATGATATATTTGTTTTTTTAATTGAAGATTTCAAAATATATACATGGATAATTTTCAACATTCACTCTTACAAAGCTCTTTGTTCTAATTTTTCCCTCCCTTCTCTCCACCCTCTCCCCTAGATGGCAAGTGATCCAATATATGTTAAACATGTGCAATTCTTCTGTATATTTTCCACAAGTATCATGCTGCACAAGAAAAATCAGATCAAAAAGAAGAAGAAAACAAAATGCAAGCAAACAACAACAAAATAATGAAAATACTATGTTATGATACACACTCAGTTCTCACAGTTCTCTCTCTGGGTGTAGATGGCTCTCTTCATCACAAGATCATTGGAACTGGCCTGAATTAATAAGATAATATTTGTGAAGCAATTTGCAAACCTTAAGGTCTGATTATTATTATTATTAAGTGACTGCTAGGGCTAGACACTGTGCTCAGGCTGGTGGTTTAAGAACAAAAGTGAAACGGTCCCTGCCCTCAGAGAGCTTGCATTTTATTATTTATATCCACTTGACTGTCTGGAGTCTGTGACTGAGCTGTTCATTCTCTTCAGGATGGGGCAGCCAGAGTGCAAAAGTTCACATCCATCATAGCACATGGCTCCACTTCCCCGGCCACAACCTTCGCTGGATCCTGACCTTCATTCTGCTTTTTGTTCTGGTGTGTGAGATTGCAGAAGGCGTTCTGTCGGATGGGTAAGTGGAGCCTCCTTGTGGTAAAGAATTATTCAGTGACTTAGGCAGGTGTCTTGGACATCTGCTGGATGACAAGCTAACTCACTGACCCCTTCTTTCTCCCTCCTTATTCCTTCTGGAATTGGAGGAGAGAGAGAAGTATTGGAGAGAGTCCCAGATTTGTCAGGAAAACCCAGGTTTAAATCTTGCCTCTGGCACTAATTAGCTATATGACAATGGATAAATCAATTAATTTCTCTGATCCTCAGTTTCCTTATCTGAAAAATGAGAATTATAAAACATATAACCCCTACGTCATAGGTATGAAGAGCAAATGCACTTAGCAATCATTAAAATTGCTATTATATATTAAATGATCAATCTCCTATGGATTGATCAGATCACAGATAGTGTGGTGTTATGTGGTGGAAACAGGGCTGAACTGGGCAGGAAGACCTAAGATCTTTAGGCAGCCAATTCTCTTTTTTAATGCTTAAAATTTCTTCTATCCAGATGGCGAGGAGAATTCCCCAAAATTCCCTTCTGAAAGCCAGGAATCTAAAAGTCTATAAAAATATGTGATCCTAGTAGGGAGTCTTCTACAATTCCCTTAGCAACAAGGCTTTTGCCCTTCCTGGGTCAAAGCATCCTCCATAAAATGATGGAGTTGGACCAGAAAGCCTCTGAGTCACTTTTCTATTCTTTATTGTTTTGTTGTCTTTCCAGTTATTACTCTACATACAAACACACACACATACACACACACACCCCTATACACAAATGCCCACACAAAGGCACCCTTCTCTAGCAACAAATAATTACAGTCAAATAACACAAATGAACACATTTATCATATGTGACAAAGTATGCTTCATTTCTTGACTTTAGGCCACCAACTCTTTACTGAGAAGGACTGTGGGGGAGAGTCTTTTTTACCATCAGTTTCATTAGTCCCCTGGAGTAATAACTGACCACTTGCTCTTATTTTCAGCATGTTGCTTGACCAATGATCACATAGAACAGTTGATATGTTAGAACCTAACATAGTTGGGCATGTGGTCATTGACTCAGAGCTTGGATAAATAGCCATGTGTAGAATCTAGAATTGTTACTTCTGTTCTACTCATCCTCCTGAACCCCTTTTCGCTTTGCACTTTTTTATGACTGGAAAAAGGAAGCAAATGCACCTGGGAGAAATGTTGATTACACCCTAAATGTCCTGGAAAGTGACCATTTTGATCCTTTAGCCCTTATATAGAGAGCCAACTAGTTTGAGTTATTATTATTATTAATAGAAGTTCTGTGTGCTGTTGCTAATGAGGATGTTGCTGATGTCTGGGACTTTGGGCAAGTAGATAAAATATTTCTTTGATTTGTGAATTGAAGAAAACCCTCATGATCATCCTTTTTCCTTGAACATGAAAAAGATGAAGAGTATGCTATAGGGTAGATGTTTGAGAAATATAAATTCTCCAGTTCTGGATGGATGCAAAGCTATATTGTTTTCATTAAACAAACATTAACCGAGCACTTAGTGTGTTAAGGGTCCTGTGCTAACAGCAATGACTCAAAGATAGTGCCCATCCTTTTTGTGTTTTTATACTGTGGTACAGACATGTTAGAACATAAGGGAGACTGTGATCTGTGCAACTGGAGGCCCCAGTCACTGGCATATATGTGTATTTATGCATACAGCCTCACATATGGCTGCCTTAGCTCTCTATCAAGGAGCAATCCTGCTGGCACTAGGAAGCAGGTTTTCTAACTCCACCATCTGTAGCAAACTCTTTGATAACAGACGCCAACTAAATGCTAGGGGCACTAGCTGGGAATAGCCTCCTCCACTCTTTCATCTCTAGAATTGAAACTTCCCCTTGGCAAAGTCAGGACCTCTGGGCAAGTAGCTCTTCCTGGGAATAGTGAGATGTTCAAAGCTTCCAAGAAACTCTCAGGCTATGAGATTAATAGATTTCTCAAGTTTCACTTACTCTTTTAATTCCCCAAGACAATCATAAAAACTTGGAAGCTCAGATTCAGATGAGGTCTTGGGCTAATCTCTTACTGTGTAGGGATTCCTCCTTACAAATACCCAAGAAATGGTCATCCAGAGAGGAGAGATTAGCAAGACCCAGGAACAAATGAACATAGAGTTTGACAAATCAAAGGACCTTTATGATCCTATAACCTGAACATGAATTATTGGGATAAGGATGCCCTATTAGACAAAAACTACTGAGGAAATTGGAGAGCAGTATTGCAGAAAATTAGATATAGACCAACAGCTTACACCACATATTGGAAAAAGCTCCAAGTGGATCTGTAATCTAAATATAAAAGATCACATAATTTTAATGGGAAGAGAGTGAAAGAAGGTACCTAACAATCCCCCTGGGAAGTGACAAATGGGAAAAAATAGCATCAATTAAGCATTTTTAAAAATGGCCATCTACTTCCCCTTGAAGACCTCCGCTAAGGAGAACTCCTGAGGCAATCTAGTTTTAGTTAGACCTAATTGTTGGGATTTTTTATGTGTTAGACACAGCTCTATATCTTTTCAACTTCCATTCATTGTCCCTATTCTTGCCTTCTGGTCCCAGGAGAACAACTTTAATCCTACCACATCACCTCCCTTCAAATATACAAAGATAGCTAATATAGTTATTTCAACTGATTCTCATAAGACAGTCTCCAATCCTGACCTTTCTTTAGGTTTTCTCTAACATATACCAGAATCTTCATTTAAATATGGCATTCAGAAAAAAGCACAAAACTCAATCTGTGATCTCACTAAGCAGAATATCCTAGGACTATCAGTCAATTGGTAAGCATTTATTGAGCAACTTCTATGTATCAGGCACCAGGTTAGGTACTGAGGATACAAGAACAAAATGAAAAATTCCCTATCTTCAGGAAGCTTGAATTCTATCAGGAAAAGCACCATGTACAGATAGAAGTAAATACAAAATACATTGGTTCCATGTTGTCATATATAAACATAACAGAATAGCATTGTTGTATAAAAAATGATGAGCAAATGCATTTCTGAAAAACCTAGAAAGACTTACTTGAACTGATGCTAAGTGGAGTGAGCAGAATCGGGAGAACATTGTACACAGTCACAGCAACATTGTACAATGATCAACTATAACAGACTTAGCTCTTCTCAGCAATATAATGATGCTTCCATTTCCAAAAGGCTTGGGATGGGAAAATGCCATCCACATCCGGAGGAAAAAAAAATATGGAATCTGAATGCAGACTAGAGTGCTATTTTTGTTTTATTTGGTTTTTTTTTTCTTTCTCATGATTTTCCCCTTTTTGTTGGGATTCCTCTTTCACAACATGACTAATACAAAATACTTTTAACATGATTGTAGCTTATATCAATTTGCTTTCTGTCTTGGAGAGAGGGAAGGCAAGAGAAGAAGAGAGAAAAAATAGAACTCAGAATTATATAAAAATAAATGTTGAAAACTGTATATGTAATTTTAAAAATACTATGAAAATACACAAAAATATTATTAAGTATGTGCAAAAATACAATTAACCACACACACATATGTGAGGGAACTAAGAACTCATATATAGGTTCTTTTATATATGTGTGTGTAAAACCTTTCTCTCTATATATGTATGTATGTATACACATATACACATATGTTCTGAGTTCCTTCATCTGTAAAATTAGGAGTTGGGACTAGATAGTCTCTGAAATCCCTCTGTATCCATAATCATAGCTCTATAAATACAGAGTAATTTGAGGCAGAGACATCAGCATCTGGGAGGACAGAGGAAGTCAGGAAAGTCTTTAGATAAGAGGTGAGACTTGAGTTGAGATTTGAAGGGAGGCAGAGATGAGAAAAGAATGTATTCCAGAAAAGGGCAGGCACAAAGAAATGGGAGATAATATGGCATGTATGAGCAATAGCAAGAAAGCCAGACTGGCATAAAATCATACTGGAAAGGTGGGCTAGAGCCAGGTTCGGAAAGGCTTTTAGTATCTAACAAAGGAGCTTGTATTTAAAACCAGAGGTAATAGGAGTAGCTAGATGGTGCAGTGAGTGAATAGACTGCCAGGCTTAGACTCAGGAGCATGTAAGTTCAACACTGAATAACTGTATGACTCTAAATAGTCATTTAACCATATTTGCTGAGTTTTCTCATCTGTAAAATGAGCTGGAGAAGGAAATGGCAAAGCAATTCAGTATCTTTATCAAGAAAACCCCAAATGGAGTTATGAAAAGTCAGATACGACTGAAAAATGACTAAACAACTGAAAATATGGATCCACTGAAACTTACTGAACAGAGCAATTGATCATTGACATGATCAAGTCAGGATTTTATGAATAGCACTTTAACAATTACATGAAGAGTATATTGAAGAAAAGAGACTAAGAACAAAGAGATCCTGTCTATTACAGTAGTCCACGGGAGATGCGATAAGAGACCTTTACTAGCTGGTAGGTGTGTGAGTAAAAAGAAGGGGACAGACTGGAGAGAGGTTTTGATAGTAGATTTAACAAAATTTGGCAATTGATTGGATATGGAGGGCAAGGGTGATTGGGGGGTCAGAGTCAAGCCTGTGCTTGTTCATTTTTGTCTTAATATCACGAGTACTTAGAAACAGAAGTCATTCAATAAATGCTTATTGATTGGAAAGACAGTAGTGCCCTCCAAAGAAAAAGGGTAATTGAGAAGAAAGATGGGTTCAGGTTTGATGGAAGGAGTTGGGAGGGAGAGAGATAATGAGTTCAGCTTTGAACAATGTTGAATTTATATGCCTATTGAACATTCAGTGAAAATATTTAATAGGCATTTGGTGATGCATGGCAAAGAAAAGTCAGGGAAGAGACTGGGCCCAACTGTATAAATCTGTGAGTTTTATGCATAGAGATAATAATTGAACCCATGGGAGCTGATGGCACCATTCTGTATACCATACTTATATTAATGTCTATATCTTAAAATTGTCTTAGAAATTTAGAGAAGATTATAGCTCTGTGAGCACACAGCCTAAGATATCAAATTGAATGTATATCCAAGAAGATTTGGGATCCCTGAGCCAACTGCCAGTATCCCCCTCTCTCCTGCTGATTGGTAGCTTTTGCTGTTTACTTGGCTATATTGGAAATCCTGACCTTTCTGGCTCAAAGAAATGTCTTCTCTGAAGAAGGATTGTATCCTCATTAAGAATTATTGTTATTCAATAACAAGTCATTATTGAATGTTTCATGGGTTTTGTTCCCAGTCCTTTACTAGGGAATATGAATATGGGGAAGTTCCAGTCTCTTTGCTTGTTCAGTATTTCTAGATGCTGATTGAATCTTCCTGGGAATGATGCTTTCCCCAAACTCCTGGGGCTTTATTCAATCAATCAATAAACATTTATTGAAGAGCCAACTAAGTGTCAAGCACAATGCTAAGCATTGGGAATATAAATCCAAAAGTAAGACGGGGTCTGCCCTCAAGGATCTTATGGTCTAAAAGGCATATACAACATATGAGTCAGTGGTAGCCTTGCAAGGCAATTTTGATCTGGGCAGTCACAGGGATCAGGAATAGGGCCATGAAGCAATAGGTTATCATGATTTTCTTGTAACAAAGGGAGTATGATTGATTGTGTTATTGATCCAAGAGCAAGAACAGAAGGTAGAAATGGTAGCAAAGTAGAAAACAAGATTGTCTACATTAGGAAAGCCATGTTGTACTAGGGAAATGATTGAATATGATGGGAAGCATGGTCCACGATTGCCTAGATACAACACCTTGTAGTTATGAAGTATTATATCCATCAGCATCTCTTTATTATTGCTGTTATCTCTCTGAAGAGGCAGCAACAGCCTCTGGAGAAGAGGACTGGGACCATGAATTAAGTACAGGTTGACTTAGGAAGTAAGGAAGGCAGTGAACAGTATACATAAAGTCATTAGAACTTGGAACCTGTTAGGGACCAGAAGCACAGGAACATGGAAACATAACTCACTATAGTACTCAATATCTGAAGCCACTGGATCCTCCTTAAGGTCCAGAGATAGAAGTCACATAGAAAAGGATAATTAGTTTGCTCTGTCCTTGGTGACAACTGTGGGAACCCAGAGCAGTAATAACTCTCTAGTATCCAATTAAACTCTGGGAAAAGCTTCTCTTCCTTGCTCTCTGATCTCACCTCTCTCCTCCTTCCTGGAGCCTGATTGTATATCCTGAATCCTCTCCCTGCTTTCTGCTGAATGTCAGTTAAACCCTGCTCAGAGTTTATCTGGTATTTAAAAGGTTGGTATTGTAATATATTTACAACTAAAGTTTTACACCTAAGTTGTTAGCTGACAACTAAGCTCTAACTTGATCGTTGTGAAGGTATTGCTTTCTATAGACTAAGGTGCCTGGATAATGGCAACAGAATTTTCCTCTCCATTAGAGAGGACTCACAACAGATGAAGAAGAAATAAAAGAAATTGTTAAAAAAAAAACAAACAATTTTCACCAAATATTTGCCTCCAAACCTGATGAAGTGGATGAATACTTATATATACAGAAAAAGAAATAGAGAAAGTGCATCTAAAAGTCACACTCTTAGAACCTGCCATCCTTAGGAAATAGGTGACCAATTCTTCCATCTCTTAACTATTCACAGATAGATGTAGACTGGCCATTGCCAGTTGCCCTGACTTATATCTTGCCACTGTATTCTGATGGCTCTGGAGGAGAGAGTGAGCCTGATGACTTTGCAAAGTTAAATCCAATTCACTTGCAAGTCAAGACATCTTCCTTCTGATGTCATTGGTCCTTTTTGAGGATGAAGGATGAAGAATGGTAGATGTAGGAAAAATTAGACCTTTATCCAGGAGCTGACTCACATTTCTTAAAATTCAAAGGGAAAAGATGGATTTGCAAGTGATTGGGTGACTTTTGTAAGAGGAGATGGTTTAGATGACTTCCCAGTTTTCTTTCAATGTTAAGATTCTGAGACTCACCACTCACAGAACCCCCAAAACAGGTTTTAATCCCAAAGTTAAAGTTAAGAATTTCCCAAGTTACAAAGTCCAAAAGATAGAAAGCCACCCACATTTTACATCTTAATAACCTGCATGACATGAGCTGAGGCAGGTGAAAAGAATCACATCATCAGTGTGCTCCTGCTTACTCTCACAGACTAAATTCTCAATTATTTCATAGAAATCAATAGAAATAGAGCAGAAAAGGATCTCAGAATCTTCCCCCCATCCCATTTTAAAGATGAGGACATAGGCCTACGGAGGGTAAATGATTTTCCCAACAATGTCAAAAAATTTTGTACACTGTAGATAGCACTAGCATTATTAAAAATCCATTTCTTGAGAAAAGACATAATTATAAAAGGCATTATAAAATTCAGCAATGCATCTTAGTAATCAAATAATTAATCTACAAGCATGTCAGGTATTGTGCTAGACACTGAGTGTACAACACAAAAAATAAAATAATCCCTGTTCTCTAGAAACTGATGGGAAGAATACTCTAATAAGAGTATATACAGAATGACTATATAGAGAGTGAACATAAAATAAACAAGTTAGTGAGGAAGAGCTCTAGAAGCTGGGAGAAAGCAGGAGCATGAGAAAAGACTTAATGTACCATGTTGTGCTTATTAAGGAAGTGAGGCATTCAGGGCATGGGGAACAGAAAATACAACGGCCTCTGTTGGGGTGGGAGAGATTGTACAACAGAGAGAAGGACAGTTTGCTGAATCATGTGGTTGTTCATCCATCATTCTCGGAAAGGACCATGACATCAGGGAGGTGATGTCATGACATGTAAGTGAATTGGATTTAATGAGGGAGGGCTGTGCAAGGTCACCTGTCTTATTTTCTAGAGCCCATCCAGCTGGACCATAGAGTGAGGCTGGGGTAATAGTGAATGATATTAGAAAGATAGGTTGTGACCAGGTCATAAAGGGTTTTAAAACCCCAAAAGAGGAGATTACATTTAGTTCTAGCATGAATACAGAGCTATAGAGTTTATTGAATAGGAATCTGACATGGTCAGATCTGCACTCAAGGAAAATCTTTTTGGCAATTGTGCAAAGGATGGATTGCAATGGGGAAAGATTTGAGGCAGGGAAACCAATTAATGCCTGATGATGATGATGATGATGATGATGATGATGATGATGATGATGATGATAGCAATCAGGATGATTTCAGAGAGGCCTGGAGAGACTTACATGAATTTATGCTAAATGAAATAAGCAGAACCAGGAGATCATTATACATGGCAACAGCAACATTATATGATGATCAATTCTAATGGACATGGTTCTTTTCAACAATGAGATGATTCAGACCAGTTCCAATAGACATGTGAAGGAGAGAGCCATCTACACCCAGAGAGAGGACTGTGGGAACTTAGTATGGATCACAATATAGTATTTTCATTCTTTTTGTTGTTGTTTGCTTGCATTTTATTTTCTTTCTCATTTTTTTCCTCTTTGATTTGATTTTTCTTATGCAGCAAGATAATTGTACAAATACGTATGTATGTATTAACATATATTTTAACCATGTTTAACATATATTGGATTACTTGCCATCTAGGGGAGGAGGAAAAGGGGGAGGAAAATTGTAACACAAGGCTTTACAAGGGTTAATGTTGAAAAATTATCCATGCATATGTTTTGAAAATAAAAAACTTTAATAAAATAAAAAAGAACTATTATTTAAAATAATAATAATAATATCTATCATTTATATAATGCTTTAAGATTTGTAAAGTACTTTACAAATAATATCTTACTTGATTCTCACAATAAACTTGGGAGGCAGGTTCTATTATTATCCTTATTATTACTGGTGAGGAAACGGAGGCAAACAGAAGATAAGGATTTGCCTAGTGTCACACAACTAGTAAATTTCAGGGGCCCAATTTGAAGTCAAGTCTTCCTGATTACTAGTCCAGAGTTCTATCCACAGTACCACCTAATTAGGCAGCAATAAGGAGCTCAGTGTGATAGCCTAGGCAAGAGATAGAGAATCTGAACTAAGTAAGTGAGTATGTATAAGAAAAGGGGTTGGATGCGAAAGATCTTGTGGATGACAAAGATTTGACAATTGATTGGCTATTTGGGGTGAGGAAAAATAAGAACCCAAGGATAATGAGCAGGTCATGAACCTAAGGGCAGCTAAATGGCACAGGTAGGCTTGGAATCAGGAAGCCTCATTTTCCTGAGTTCAAATCCCCTCTCAGATACTTACTAGATGTGTGATCCTGGTCAAGTCATTTAACATTGTTTACTTCAGTTTTCTCATCTGTAAAATGAGATGGAGATGGACATGGCAAACCACTCCAGTATCTTTGCCAACAAAATCCCAAATGGAGTCACAAAAAGTTGATATGACTAAATAACAACATTGTGTCATTGGTATGCATGTTCTTTGAGGACACAGATTGTCTTTCTGTCTGTATTTGTATTTTGTGAAGTGTCTGGCATATAGTAAGTACTTAATAAATGTTTTTTGACTTGACTTTTTTAACTTCAAAATAGCTTATGGATTAGGTCTTCTTAGCTTCAGGGTCTATGATTCAAGACCTTGGTGCAATGGAGAAGGCAATCAGCTGGAATCAGGAAGACCTGATTTCAAATCCTGCTTCATGAAGTTATTTGCTGGGTAACCTGGGTAAATAATTTACTCACTCTGAACTTCAGTTTCCTCCTCTGTATAATGGAAGCAATAATACCTGTAGTACCTACCTCACAAGGTTGTTGTAAAGCTCAAGTCAAATCATGAATGTGAAAGTGCTTTTTCAACCTCACCATGGAAAGATTATGGAAACCATGGAAAGTGACATATGTCAGCTCCCAACTTCCTTGGGCTGCTATCAAGAAAAATAACTTTAAAAAATAAAACAAAGTGTTTTGTATGCATTTTCCTTATTTTTAGTAATTTTATTTTTGTTTTTGTTTTTCCATCACCTTCATTTCTGAATACATGTCTCCTTCCCAGTCCAACTTAGAACTTGGTCAAGTTAATAAGCATGTGTGTCAGGCTCTGTGCTAAGTGCCTGGGAATACAAATACCAGCAAAAAGATAATCCCCATCCTTAAGTAATTTATAATGGGGAGAAGATCCAGGTACAATATTCCACACCTGCAAAGAAGTAGAATTTTCTCAGCGTCTTATTTTTATTATTACTGAAACAAAGCGCTCATTTTCCTTCCCCTTTTACCCTTTTCTCCAAATACTACCAATTTTGAGAAACTGTCCGTGTAAGCCCTATGAAAGTGTTGAGTTTGGCAGCAGGCTATGGCATTCGTTGTCTTGGTGGGCACAGAATGGTTTTTGCAGCCTTCCTAGCATCTGCCACGTGGGACTAGTACAATATTTTCTCTCTCTCTGTCCTCCTAGGGTGGCCGACTCTCGTCATCTGCACTTGTACATGCCTGCTGGGATGGCGTTTTTGGCAGCCATCACCTCCGTCGTCTACTATCACAATATTGAGACTTCCAACTTTCCCAAGCTGCTGATTGGTACGTGGCAGAGCTGTTCCACAACTATTATAACCAGCTTCTGGGTTGCCTATGTGTCCATAGCCAGCTGACAGTAGCCAATCACTAAAGAGATCATAGCAGTTCGTGAGAGTTTGAATTTCTAGTTCTAGAGGTAATTTTCACATCTGAGAACCTAGAATCTAGGTTCTTGTGAACCTTCTGCTCTGGTGCTGCTCTTTAGAGGGTCCAGGCTGCACGTCTGGGATTCAGACTGGGTTGAGAATAACCACTACTTATAATCATGAGGTGCCCATAGAAAGACCAAAGTGTCCTGGTCCTCATCCTTCTCTCCCTAATAACTGAGCCCTACATTTCTACATTGTAGGAAGATTTAGGGGAGACCATAAGAGATTGAGAGGAACATGGATACTGATCCATGTTTGAGCCATGTGTGGTACACTGGGAAGAGTACTAGATTTGGAGGGAGAGAACATGGATTCAAAGTTGGGCTCTTTCAGTTGCTATTTGTTTGACCTTGGGCAAGCCACCTTATTTCCTATGGTTCATCAGGGTTTAGACTAGAAGGTCTCTAAGATTCCTTTTCACTGTGAATCTGTGATCTGACGGTCTGAAGGAGGTGGAAGACAAGGATGTGGTAGGAGGGAGGTGAGCAAAGAAGGAGGGATATGGGGAAAATGATTAAAATATGATAACAATAGTTTATATTCGTAGGGCAATTTAGAGTTACACACACTTTTACACATGGCATCTTATTTGAGACAGTCAATATATCAAGTTTTTAAAATCTTCTATCAGATGAGAGTGGCTATTATTATTGATTCAAAACTTCAAGAATGTCTTATTTCATGTGTGTGGATATATCTAGAGGTATGTGTAGTGCTCTGTAACCTGATGGGTAGTTTTGGAGAGACACTGTGGCTGAAAAATTCATCACACTCCCCATGTAACCTTCATAGTTTTGAGTCCTGGGACACATACCTCTTTTCACAAATCTGAGTTACCTCATTGAAGATTAGGGAACATGATTTTTTTTTGAGTTAGAGGATCTGTGACCTTGAACAAGCCATTTAATTTCTTGTTCTGTTTCTTCATATACAAAATTAGATTAGACTACATGATTTTCAATTTCCCTTCCAGATCTAATTCTATGATCCTTTAAGTCTTTCTCCCTATTTCAAAGACTGGAAATCAGAGATAACAGAAATCTGAGAGCCTATTGTAGGATTACACAATCTGTTGATTTCCCAGGCTAGGGCTCTTTATTTTAAATAAAATAATATCACTTTAAAAGGACTTCAAAGACCATTTTGTGTAGCTCATATGTAGTCAGGAATCCTTTTTGCAAATTCCCCCTAAAATGATCATCCAGCCTTTACTTGAAGAATTCTAAGGGGGATCATGAAGAGTGCTGGCTTTCGAGAGGGAGAACATGGTTCAAATCCTGGCTCTTCTTATTTACTATCTATTTGACTTCAGGCAAAAACTCCAATTGTTAAGAAGATTTTTGTGCCTCTCTTTAATTTCCATCCATAGTTCTTAGTCCTGCTCTCTGAGATAGAGCAGAATAAGTCTGATCCTGTCTTTATGGAGGAAACAGCCAATCAGATACTTCATGCTAGTTACCAGCGTCATTCTCCCTACCTCTCCCATCTTTTATTCCCAAATCTTCTTCTCTTTGGGTTAAAAAAAACAGCATGATCCTGAAGGGTTTTCCCATCCTGGTTATCCACTTCTGAGTATTCTTCAATTTATATTTGTCCTCCTTAAATATAGCAGCTAGAATTGAACCATAGGTTCAATGTCATGTCTGAATAATGCTACATAGTCTGGTAAAGTCCAAGGGGCCAGTGGATGACAGAATGGTCACCACCTTTATGGAGACCAGGGCTTCTTAAACTTTTTCCACTTGCAATCCCTTTTCATTTGAGAAATGTTTATGCAATCTTGGGTATAGGTATTTAAATATTAAATACATATCACATATATATACAAAGTAAACATTTACTGATAATAAATCATAATTTCATGATGCCCACATTCAGTTACATGACCCCATCATGGCAGACAGTTTAAGAAGCTTTGATGTAGAACACTGCCCATCTCCCCTGAATGCAGCAGAGGAAAGAAAGCCTTAGCTTAGGGCTTCTAGAATGCCTTGCTGCTGACAAAGCGGACAGTCAACAAGCATTAATTTTTTAATTAAGTTATATTTTATTCCATTTAAAAAATCAATTATCTCTCCTTCCCAACTCATTTCCTGATGGTGGGGAGGAGGAAGGGGGAGATAGGGACCTTTTCTATGTATAGTAAAGCAAAATCAATTTGGTCATATCCAAAAAAAAATGCCTTATTCTGCACCCTGAATTCATAATCTCTTTCAGGAGAATATGGCATATTCATCATATTGTCCTCTGAAATCATAGGTGGTTGTAGCATTGATCAGAATCCTTAAGTCTTTCAAAGATGTTTTCAACAAAGCATTATTGAAAGACTAGGGATAGAAAAAAAGGCAAAATTAGCCTTTGTTCTCAAAGAGTTCACATTCAAAGAGAAGAGACAACAAGCAAATAGCTACATACGTGCAAGATATATATATATGCATACATATAACTTATGTGGTTTTAAATATGCATATATTTACATACATATGTATATACATGGGTCTGCATATAGTATATGTTTATTATATAGGAATGCACTGGAACTAGGTAGAAGGGGCTCATGAAATTGGCAAAGGATACAAATATATATGTTTTAATTTATTGTTTTCTTGCTTATCTAGACCAGAATTGTTCAACTGAAATAGAAATGGATCCCTATTGACTTAGAAAAATACAAACATTATCTATGTTGCATTACATCTTCATTTATTTTATTAAACATTTCCCAATTGCATTTTAATCTGTCTGCAGAGTACTTGGGACTTTTGCAGGCTTCATGCAGCTGGCTGCCTTGAGTTTGACATCTCCAGGTACTTAAGAAAGTGATGGAGAAAGTGTTAATAATGCAAATTGCATTTAAAAGTATAGTGTGTATGTATTTTTGAAAGCCAGTTGTTAAACATTTATCAGCATTGCCCTGTAAATAATAAATATATATAATATAGGTATTATAGATATATACATACATAAAGTGTGATATGGATACATATTATTATATGTATTATACAAGATATACACAATACCACAGTGTAAATCTGACTCCCTCTGAGTAGTCTCAGAAGAAAATCAGGCATTTCATGCTAACCAGGTGTGGGTGGTAGGTAACTTACATGACAAGTGCTGATATTCCAGTCTTTAGGCTGGGCAGGGTGTTGAATACAGGCTGCTGATAGAGACAGTCTCAGGGTCCAGTTTCCTAAGAGACCTTTCAATCAACTAAGAGCACTCACTGACCCAAAACAACACCTCCCTTCAATAACTTATGTTAGTCTATTTTTTAATGCACAAGGAAACAAAACAGTGAGTAACTTAATTTGCTTTTTATAACCTAAGTACCTCCTGGGAAAAGGGTTGATAGTTTCTAAGGAGCAACAAACTGATTTATCATGCTCCTTCCAAGAGCTCTTCCACTGCTTTCCCAAGGGGGTGATCTGTAGCGCATAATATTTGCTATAGGAGAAGGTGGCTAGGGGCAGAATATATGCTCCTGTTGACTAGGGAGTGTTTCGTTCTTTATACTGAGGTCCTCAGTGGTAGTACAGTGCCTGGCACAAAACAGGCACTTAATCAGTACTTGTTGATTGATTGATTGATTGATTGATTGATTGGAGTAGTGGAAGCCAGAATGTCTTGGACTCACACTCAATTTCATCATCATCACAACTTCTATCTATTTGATATGTTATGCTTTGTAAAGCACCTTATATAAATTATGTTATATGATCTTTCAACATTGTAGTTAGGGACTATTATATCCCTATTTACAGAAGAGGAAACTGAGACTGAGACATCCTTTCATACCTACATGCACTTAGGATCATATTATCATAGATTTAGAGCTATAAGGGGCTTTAAAAGCCATCAAGTCCAACTTCATATTTTTACAGTTGAGGAAACTGAGGTTCAGGAATGCATGCCATGTAACTAATAAGTATCTGAGATGGTATTTGGAACCAGGTCTACCTGGCACTATGTCTGGTGCTCAACTATTCTACCATGTTGCCTCTAATTACCACGCCATCCCCTAACACAGCTTTATCCTCCCAGCAGACCATATTTGTACTCAGACCCATCCTCACACAGATTTGCTCTCATGTATAGATTCACATAGGCATCTGGGTAGCACAGTGCATAGAGTACCAGGTCTGGAGTCAAAAAGACTCATCCTCCTGAATGCAAATCTGGCTTCAGACCAGACCCTTACTAGTTATGTGACCTTGTACAAGTCACTTGACCCAATTTGCTTCAGTTTCCTTACCTATAAAATGAGCTGGAGAAAGAAATGGCCAGCCAGCTCAGTATCTTTGCCAAGAAACCCTCCCCCACCATGGGGTCATGAATAGTCAGATTCAACTGAACAACATAGGTTCACATATACCCAAATTTACACCCGCCCTCACACAGAGATTCATAACTCTTCCTATTTAAGTCTATACACACACACACATGTTTTCCTTTTCTCAATTTCAGCCTTGTTGATTTACTGGACTCTGGCCTTCATAACCAAGACAATCAAGTTTGTCAAGTTCTATGACAATGCAATTGGATTTTCTCAGCTCCGCTTCTGCCTTACTGGGCTATTGGTCATCCTCTATGGAATGCTCCTGACTGTGGAAATCAATGTCATCAGAGTAAGAGTAAGCAACTCCTAACCTGCCATGTCATCATCTTTGCTCTAAGTGCTACAGTGAGAGAACTAAGCTAGCTTGGGACAGCTTTGAGTGAGTTCTTTTGCTGAAGGGCATTCTCCCTCTTTCTAACTCCAGAGATTCCATGTCCGTTTTCCTGGGCTTTGTTAGGTGGGGTTAACAAGAGCCATGTGATATTTAACATGTATTAGACTACCTGCCATCTAGGGGAGAGAGTGGGGGGAAGGAGGGAAAATTTTGGAACAGAAAATTTTGCAAAGGTCAATGTAGAAAAATTACTCATATGTTCTGTAAATAAAAAGCTTTAATAAAAAAAATATAAAAAACAAGAGCCATGTGATGGTTTTTCCCTTTTGTTCTGATTTTTCTCTCCCAACATGATTCATATGGAATATATTTTTTAAATGAATGTACATGTATAATCTAATTTTTTAAAAAGCCATATGAATCAGTATGAGGGAGGTTGGAGGGTTGAGAAGAGAGAGGAAAATCAAACATTCAAAAAGAAGTTGCAAGGGTCCAAATTTTGTTTGTAGGGGAAAAAACCCACAGGTGAATATGGATAGGAAGGGATTCATAAAATCATAGATTTAGAGAATGGAGCTAAGAGACTAGCTGTATTTTCTCATTTTATAGAAAAGTAAACTAAGGCTCAGAGAAGCGAAATATGGATAGATGATAAGTCACACATAAGTCATGCGTCACAAATTTATATCTGAAAGATACCTTAGAAGTCTCCTCTTTGAGAAGAAATGAAAGCTCCAGGAGCTGTCCAAGGTCTAAGGGGCAGCAAGTGATCGTCAAAATTCAAATCTAGGTCCAATGTAACTCCAAATTCAATATCCTTTCCACAATACCATCCTTCCTACTCTATGTAAATCCTTGATTCTTTTTTTTAATTTTTTAATTTTTTTTTTTATTTTTTGCTTTTTGCTGAGGCAATTGGGGTTAAGTGACTTGCCCAGGGTCACACAGCTAGGAAGCATCTGAGACCAGATTTGAACTCAGGTCCTCCTGACTTCAGGGCTGGTGCTCTATCCACTGCACCACCTAGCTGCCCCTAAATCCTTGATTCTATGGAGAAATAAATAACTCATAAGATCTACCAGATTTAAACTTATAGTGAGCTGAGAGGTAAGGTGATCAAATCTTTTCATTTTATAGATGCCTAGAGGAGGCAAGCTACTTGTATTTAGCAGTCAAATTTATTTTCAGATCCTCCATCTCCACTGACTGCCTCCAGCTTAAATTGAGAACTGACAGAGTAGACTCAAGAGGTCATGAAACATTGAAATGAATGGTCACAAGGGCAGCTAGGTGGTTCAGCACCAGCCCTGAACTCAGGAGGATCTGAGTTCAAATCCACCCTCAAATACTTGACACTCACTAGTTTGGTGACCTGGGCAAGATACTTAACCCCAATTGCCTAGCTAAATAAATATTAAATAAACAAATGGTCAAGGAGGTGAGGATCTCCTTTTCCAGATATCATTAGTGATAGCTCCTACTGCCACAAGACTGTTCTGGTTACAAAGAAATCTGTTATTTTATTGATCCTTCCCAACAACTTCATGAAGGAGTAATGCAAGTCTGCCCATTTGAGACAATTGAGGAGACCAAGACTTAGAAATACAAAGTGACTTGTCTTGCATCTTTTTGGTCAGAAGACCAAATAATATTTGGGAAAGCCATTCATCTTTCCTGGGCCTTGGTTTCTTTAAGTCTGAAAACAGTAGGTAGGAATGAGTGGTCTCTGGTGTCCTTTTCAGCTCCAAATTTGTTAATTAAGCTAGTAAGTGATAAAGTTTAGACTAGAAAATTCAGCTAGGTTAACCTCAGAATTCAGGGCTTTTTTCAACCCATCTCTCAGAGATCAAGTTCTAGAATCTTTTACCTTGTGTATTTGGGGGAAGGGAGTCGAGTCATATAGGGTCATTCACTCTCCACTATATGTGTGCTTCTTAGAGATATGTATTCTTCAAGACACCCAAGGAGGTGAAGCCACCAGAGGACTTACAGGACCTGGGCGTACGCTTCCTGCAGCCTTTTGTGAACCTGCTATCTAAGGGGACCTACTGGTGGATGAACACCTTTATCAAGACAGCCCATAAGAAACCCATTGATCTGAAGGCCATCGGAAAGCTGCCCATTGCCATGAGAGCCCGGACTAATTACCTGCGCCTTCGGGAAGCCTTTGAAGCCCAGAAGGTCAGTGATGGGCATGGTCCTCATCAGGAGAATAACCTTCTTCTGGATGCTCAGAAGGACTTGACAGTTTCTCTATAACCACAGAAGGAGGGTTCTTCATTCTATTTTCATAGTCCATTACAGCATAATTTAAAAAGGCTTTCATACAATTACCAGATTTCAGACCCAGATGTGACCTTGGAAGGCATCTTGTCAAACCTGACAAACCTGAGCAAAAATCCACTCTGCTAAAAGACTACCAGTGGTAAAGAACTTCTCTCTCTAGGTAATTTAGATCACTTCAGTAGAAGCAATTTAGCATGGTCAAGAGAACCTTAGTTCAAATCCTAAATGTGGCTCTGGGCAAATTATTTAAATGTGGACTGCCTCAGGTTCTTCATCTATAAAATCAGGATAATAATAGTACCAAGCTCTCATTTTTCTTATTAAGATAAATGAGATAATATTTCTAAAACACTTTGCAAAACTTAAATGCTGTATTAATACTATTACTAATAGACAATTTTTCCTTTATATGAAACTAGAATGTTTTCTAAATTCTTTTAAATTTTTTTCTTTTTACCTCATAATTTCCCAATTTTACCACTTTCTCAAGTAGGAGTCTCCCTTGTAACCAATTAAGCAAATAAAACACTGATTATATCTGACAGACATATGCCTTGTATTGTACCTATAGTCCACCACTTCTCTGTTGAAAAAAGAGAGATCAGTTTCAGCATCAGTCCTGTCAAGTCAGAATTGGTCATCACATTGCTATAAGTTCTGACCTCTTTTAACATTGTTTGCTTTTACTTAATTGTTGTTCTTGGACATAGTTCTGGTTCTCATTTTCCTCTGCAATAATCCATGTAGGCTTTCCCAGGTTTCTTTAAATTCTTTTGATTCATTTTGTACCACACAATGATATTTTATTATATTCCTAAACTATAGAAATTGTTCAGAAATGATATTCATGAACCACAAAATTGTTCAGAAATTCTCTAATTGATGGGCACATTCTTTGCTTCTGAATTCTTCATATCATAAAAATGCTAGATGAATATTTTGGTATTTACAGATGTCTTTTTGTCTTTGACTTCCCTGGGGTAAAAGCCCAGGTGGTACCTGTAGTCACTTTCCTAATGGTTTTCCAAATTGTTTTCCAGAATGGATGGACCATTTTGCAGCTCCACCAATGGTGTGTAGTGTGCCACTCTTCCCATGGTTCCTGAATAACACTGATTATTTTGTCATTTGTAATTTTGCCAATCTCCTGAATTAGAAGTGAAAACTCAGAATTGTTTTGATTTATTTATTTAATTAATTTAATTCTCTTATTAGTATTAGGAGCATTTTTATAGTATAATGACAGCTAACACACATATTGTTTTTATGGTTTGCCGGATACTTTACATATGTTATCTTATTTGAGCCTCAAGAATTGTTTTTATTTATTTATTTAATTAATTTAATTCTCTTATTAGTATTGGGAGCATTTTTATAGTATAATGACAGCTAACACACATATTGTTTTTATGATTTGCCGGATATTTTACGTATGTTATCTTATTTGAGCCTCAAAAAACTCTGGGAAGTTGCGCTCATTTTATAGTTAAGGGAACTGAGGTTGAGAGATCACAGAGGAAAGCAAGCAGCAAGCATTCATTCATTGTCTACTATATGCCTAGAAAGTATCTGAGGTAGGAATTAAACTCTAAGTCTTCCTGACTCCCATTGTATCCACAGCACTATCTATCTACTTCATATAATTCATCATTTACCTTTTGTCTTCTTTTAACTGTCTATTTATAGATTTTAACCACTTGCTATTGGGGCACGATATAGATTTGTGCTAATTTCCTATAAATTTTGGAGATCAGACCTCTATCAGAGTAATTTCATGTATAAGTTTTCCCCATTTGACAGTTTCTTTTCTAATCGTAGTTATGTTGATTTTGTTTGTATAAAAGTTTTTGTAGAGATAGTCTTTTTGCTGCTCCCACTCGTTATTCTCCCTTAGGGACAAACAGAACAAATCTTTTCCCTCTTCTTGATGAGAGACCTCCAAATACTTGGGGATAGTTTTATAGCCATCTTATACTCTGAGAAGTAGTCAGTACAGGGATAATGATCCCCCTTTTGCAGGTGGGTAAATTGACCCATAAAACAAGAAGATCACATAGCTAGTCAGTGGTACAGCTACCGATTTCCCATTTTTGCCTCTCCCTCATGTCACCTCAATATATACATACACATAAACTAACTTGCTGAGAAAGATGGATAGTGATGCACTAAAATGGGTAAGCTAAAAACTCCAACTTCCCAGCTCTCCCTGCTTAAATAGGTTCTGTCTTCTTAATCTCAGCAAGTCCATCCAAGTCCAAGGAGACAGCAGCCATTAGGACTTTGAAGTGTTGTATATAACAAGCTGTTATTATTGTAGTGGTTGAGGACTACAAGAGAGTCGAGGTGGGGAAAGAGGGGAAATATCGGTGTTAATCTCCTGGGCACAGTCTGCCCCATCCACTGTAAAAGATCTGACTTTGCTGCTGTGCTTTCTTGCTGGACCAGGGAAAGGGCTCGAGATATTCCCAGGGCTCTCGGGCCATCTGGTGTGCTCTCTGCCATGCCTTTGGGAGAAGGCTGGTCCTCAGCAGCACCTTCCGGATCTTGGCTGACTTCCTAGGATTTGCGGGGCCATTGTGCATTTTTGGAATTGTCAACCACCTTGGGAAAGAAAACGGAGTCTTCCAGCCAAAGGTAAGCAATCCCCATGCACCAAATGGTCCTCTCCAGAGAGCAGGGAAGAGGCTCAGCCCATTCCCTCACCCAATAAGTGCAGAGGGAATTTCTATGGCAGGACATTTGTAAGAGACGGTCAGTGTATCTGAACTAGCCTTGGTCTAAACCACTCCCATCTGCTAAATTGAACACACCGCTGAATGTATTGGAGAGTGATGGGAGAGAAGGGGAAGGAAGGAATTTATAAGAGTCAGAGGCATAACAATTATGATGTACAGAGGAAAGAAGTCTGACCTTGGAATCAGGTAACCAGGTTTCCAGTCCTGCCTCAAACATTTACTAGTTCGTGAGTCATTTGTCTAGACTTCAGTTTCCCCATCTCTAAGATGAGGAAGTTGGATTTGATGACCTCTAAAATTCCTCTCACCTCTAAATCTATGATCCTGTGCCTTGGGTTCGAAACACTAACCTGACATTTAGTAGCTAGATGATCTTGGAAAAGTCACTTACAATCTCTGAGACTCAGTTCCCTTATCTGTAAAATGAACATCACAATTGTACTTACTATTTTGTAGGGCTATTATAAGGGAAAGACTTAATAGATCTTAATTTGCTTAATAATCATAATAATAATAGAACTGGCATTTATGTAGCACTTTAAAATTTAAAAAGTGCTTTATGGCTAGCATTCCAATTGCACCACCTTTGAGGCAAGTTTTGTGAGTATTCGCTCTATATTTTAGATGAAGAAATTGAGATTCAAAGGATTTAAATGACATGCCCCCAACACATAACTAGAAAGGATCAAAATCAGGATTTGAACCCAGACCTTCCCATAAGTCCAGTGCTCAGTGCACAACAACACTCTGTTACTATTGTCATGGGCTGAATTTGTTTCTAAAGAAACACAGTCTCTTCTTTCTTGAAATCTGTTTGGGAGCAGCAGATTAGGTTGGTCTTGAAACAGCATTATTTCCCAAGAGATGGTCGATACTGTGGCTTCTTAAATTTTTTCCACTAGCTCTCCCTTTTCCCCCAAGAAATTTTTATATGACCCCATCTAGAATCTGAGTCAAGGTGTCTCTGGCAGTGTTTGTGTATGCACAGTGCAAAGAGCACATGTTGTGTATTCAAAACCAAGGCTGCAGTGAAGTCACATGTGCAATGTGGGCAAGCACTGCCAGAAACATCTCAGATTCATTATACATTTGATTTTGAATTAATTTTTTGGCTGTTGCATTCAGAAACCTTTTACTGTTGCCAAATTTTTCACAACCTTCACATTTGGTTACTTACCCTCATATGGGGTCACAAACCACAATTTAAGAAGCTTTGATTTTTGCTGTCAGGAGATGGGGAAAATAATGATACAGTGAATCTGGAGGCATCCAGAACACCAACACTCAGTCAATGGAGCAGGAGCTCCTTGATTCCCTTTGGTCTCATAACCATCAGTGTACCCACTGCCTCCCTGATGATCAGGGGGTCAGACTCATAATAAATGCTGCCTGAGATATAATGGCTTTAAATGTTTGTCTTCATGCTTAGGGAACACCACATATCTGAATTATCATTGATGGAGGTATTTTTGCCATCCCTATAGACTGTAATTCTTTGATACCTTCTCATTCTATGCAGTTCATATCTGTGACTTTCCTTACATCCCCCCAGAACACCCATCCTGATAAGGGTAAATTAGGGGTAGGTATATTGTCATGAAAAGAGTCTCCAGTGATTTGGGATCAGAAGATCTGCTCTGCTTCCTCCCCATGTGATTTTGTCACTTAAGTGCTGAAGTTGTTCCCTCATCTGTAGAATGAGGAAATTGGGCTCAATGACTTCTAGGGTCTCTTTCATCTCCTAATGCTGTGATCTTATGTCTTGACTGCCACCTTTCTTATACAAGTTCCTCTAGGTAATATGCTATGATAATCCCCCCATGAATCTTTCTATTAATCCTTGGGTTATGTGAAAACTTAACTCTTATGAGATCATGCTGTTCCATGATTCATAGGGCATCACCAGGAGAATATTGGTTGGAAAGAAATGGGCTTTGCATCAACGAGCAGCTTGAGATTATTGGAAGAGCAGCACGATACTCCAAATAATTGCAACCCATACTCCTACTCAACTCATTCTGTCCAACTGTGGCACCTGTACCAGATATATATGTAGATTAAAGAGATAGATATATAGATATATGCCTCTATTTCTATGCATATGTATTTTATACACATGAATACATATATCTATATCTATCTATAAATATATATATGTATATATGGTTGGTTGATTGCTTGTCCTTCATACTCAAAGAGGATTAAAATGATTATTATGTTAAAGTCGAGTTATAGTGTGTCCAATCAATTGGTTTTGGCTGATCAGACCAATATGAGCTCAGAATGCTCTGCCACAGATTGGACACAAATAGTCCCTATGAACATTTGGGGTAGCTTCTCTAATTTTACACATCTCATGTTTATTTGGGACTAATTCAATTCTGATTTATTCATAGAGCACAACATGTGCATATGTGTGTATCTGTGTGTCTCTGTATGTGTGTGTGTGTATGCTGTGGACTAATCAAATAGGCTGCCCATCCAACTGTTTTTCATAATCTGAGCAATGAGCCTTTTTATTTGGGGGCAGCTAGGTAGTATAGTGAATAGCCAGACCTAGAGTTGGGAAAACCTGAATTCCAATCTAGCCTCAGACACTAGATACTAGCTGTTTGATCCTAGACAAGTCCCTTAATCTCTGCTTGCCTCAGTTTCCTTAACTGTAAAATGCAAATAATAATAGCATCTACCTCCCAAGATTGTAGTGAGAGTCAAATGAGATAATCATAAAGCTCTGTAGGTAGATGGCATTATAGGAGGTAGGTCATCAATTATCAAACCCTCTGATTCTTAGAAATTTTTCTATTTTTTGTTTTCTATTTAAAGTTTATAGTATAATATTTATGGGTTAACTATGTATATTTTCTGCAGTTATCAAGTCCTCTCATTCTTGGGGATTTTGCTCTTTTATCCATGTAGAGATTACAAGATATTGTTTATGAACCAATGTGTGGTTTATGTATTTTCTACTTTCATTGATGAGAGTGTTTTGCAGCTCCTGCATTGTCTGTGCATGGAAATAAAGACTATTTCATACTCCGTATGCATTGGTTACCTTGAAAGCTTATACAGGAGTTGGAGACCTTATTTCTGATGTCTGTGGAAGTCTAGCCATGACCTGTGTTCTGGTACAAGATAAATTCTGGGTATAGGCAATGTAAGCCAAAGGAAGACTATAAACTTAAACAGAGCACTACATACACCCTCCTCCCAAAGACTGACCCCTTGATGCTTGTGAACCATGGATATTTACTCTCCTGTATATATGTTCTTCGCTCCTGTAGAATATAAATACCTTGAGCCAGGGACCATCTGACTTTTGTCCATGTATATTCAGCAGTGTCTGAAATATAGGAAAGGTTTGTTGAACTGCATGATCCTGAGGATAAAAAAGCTCTAATCCCCATCCTTATTTTTCATTTGGGTCATTACAATCATTCTAGAGGCAAGCTTTTGCGGGGCCTCCCCACACCCCCACTCTGCTCTTCCCCCAACATTCTGCTGATCTTTTGATTTAAATGAGAGCACTGCAGCAAAGAGCAGACCCTGCAAGGCAGTGAATGATACAGCCTCAAGGCTGTTTCCCTGGATCTGGAAGTGATTTATTTCTTTCATGATCTGAGCTGCTGTCCTACCCTGGAGTCTCCAAGGGCCTGGCTGCTCTATAGCACTCTGTATTCTAAGACTCTGCTCTCCTCCTTTCCTCCTCTAATCCAACATGACCACTATTGATGCAGGACCCTTTAAACCTACAGAAGAAATTCCTAACCTTTTTGGTCATGGATCCCTTAAGCAGTCTGGTGAAGTCTATGGTCCCTTTCTCAGAATCATATTTTTAAGTGCATAAAACAAAATGTGTCGGATTATAAAAGAAATCAATTGGGTTGAAATACAATTAAAAAAAAAGTTCACAGACCACAAGTTAAGAACACCTGTCCTAAAGAGAAATAGACATTCAACTTCATGCTAAAAATGCCTTCCTGGAATATCCTGTTTTTAAGAAATCCTGCTCTGATTTTTTTTTTTTTGGTTCACTAGAAGGATCACTGAATGGGAAGTTAAGAGACATGAGTAGAAATCCTGACTTTCTCACTAACTTAAGTAGCCTTGGACAAATATCTCAGTTTCCTCTTCTGTAAATTGAAGGTATTATGCTTGTATTATAGAAGAAAGATCACTGAATTTGGAACCTGGAATAAAATCCTGGGTCTGCTGTCCACTGCTTGTATGGCCTTAATCAATCTCTTCTTTTCTCTGGATGTCAGTTTCCTCATGTGTAAAATTAGGGGATCAGGGCAGCTAGGTGGTACAGTGGATAGAGCACCAGCCCTGAAGTCAGGAGGATCTGAGTTCAAATCTGGTCTCAGACACTTAACATTACCTGGCTGTGTGACCCTGGGCAAGTCATTTAAGCTCAATTGCCTCAGCAAATAAAAAAAAAAGCTAAAATAAAATAAAATAAATAAAAAATAAAATTAGGGGATGGAGCTCCTAG
The DNA here is from genome assembly GCA_023553655.1 of Myrmecobius fasciatus. Classification (NCBI taxonomy): domain Eukaryota; kingdom Metazoa; phylum Chordata; class Mammalia; order Dasyuromorphia; family Myrmecobiidae; genus Myrmecobius; species Myrmecobius fasciatus. The sequence continues at coordinate 63,415 of JAJPUD010002948.1, forward strand.
GGTGAGCCCCAAGCTGAAAACTTTCATTCAATGATCTATAAGGGACCTTTCAGCTTGAACTGTTTATGAATAAATCTTCTGATTAGAAATAGAAAGGATTAGCACAAGACTATTCATCTCATAGAACTCTGTCTTAGAGAGCAATTGATATTCATGGTTTTGCTCATTCATGCAACAGATGTTTAAGCATCTACTCTGTGAAAGGTCCTGAGCTGGTGGTTTGTTTTGTTATGAAACCAGAGCTTTGTCAGGACCGTTGATTGTCTGCTGCTAGAGGAAAGCACCTGAGAAAAGATGTTGACTTTGCTGAGGTTTTTTTTTTCCTTTTTTAATCTGAATCCTTTGTCTTTTCCTCTACTTTTCTTTAACCGATTAATTTCAGATGATTACAGAATCAGAAAATCATCACTCCTTATGAGGACTGGAACCTTCTTTTCCCAATGAGAGAGAGAGACTCTTAACTTCTTAACCACAAACAAGCAGGAGGGAAAAAAGCAGAGACATAATTAGTGACTTGAATAATTGATGGCTCACCCTCATGTAATGCTATCCATCTAATGAGGTCCTAAACCTCAAACAGCAGTTAATCCTCACAGGGTTTTGATTAAATTTCATTTTGCCCAAGTTACAATTAATCCTCCATGCCTCGATGTGGGGGGTAAGAGTGGGGAGAGAAATGCTACACCAGGGAATATGAAATGTAATTTCCCAGGCGGAAGAATTTGTCCTCTGTTTGGGCACATTGCATGGGCTTTAGGAGTTACATATTTTCAGCTTCTGCAGCTGATCCAGGAACAGTGGAAGAATTCTGCTGCATCATAGCTGACATAATAATAGCTAATATTTGTATGATGGTTTTAAATCTTCACAAAGTTCCCTATATTTACTATGTTATTTGAGCCTTTTAATAATCCTGTGAATTAAATACTATTAATATCACCATTTTACAGATGAGGGAACTAAGGCTAAGAGAAATGAAATTATTTGCTCAGAGTCCTGCAGCTTATAAGCATTTGAGGAAGGATTCAAGCTGACTCTCAATCTATTGTTTTATCCATTATGTCATCTCATTGCATTATCACCACCTCCACCACTCCAGAACTAAAGATCTCGGTTTACCCCATACTTTGAAAGAGTTCCACATAGGACAGAAGAATGACAAAAAGCAGGATCCTACCTTTCCTCATAACTTGGGCTATGCAAACAGATTTTTCTACATAAGGAATACTAGGAGTCAATAAGCCTAACTGGACTAGGAAGGTAGAACTTCTAGCCAACCAGAGAAATTTAGATTTATTTATTTATTTTTTGCTTTTTTTGCTGAGGCAATTGGGGTTAAGTGACTTGCCCAAGGTCACACAGCTAGGAAATGTTAAGTGTCTGAGACCAGATTTGAACTCAGGTCTTCCTGACTTCAGGGCTGGTGCTCTATCCACTGCGCCATCTAGCTGCCCCAAAATTTAGATTTATTGAGCAGTCTCTGTTTATTATCTATAGGTTACAGTTAGAAAGCCTCTGTTCCTATTCTTTATCAGAGGATCTATTTTCGGTGCTGTGGAAAGAGACTTGAAGGCTTTCCGAGAATCAGAGCTAGAGATAGATTTGGAGAGGACCTTCAAGGCTAACACACCCAATTGTAGATTCAAGACAGCTAAATGACCTGTCCAGGGTCATACATTGATTAAATGCCAGAAATAGCTTCTGATGAGAAGTCTTTTCTGACTGTGTCCAGCACTCTAGTTACTACACCATGATATGATGCTACTCATCATTTATACTTCAGTTCATAAGAAAGGAGATCTGCCAATGTCACACCCAATACTTAGCAGCCCTTTTCTCCCCTTCCCCCAGGATGAAGTAGCAGACTCAGCCCTCACTTGGAGTCTAAGACCTGGGCTCAAATCTTGGCTCTGTTGCAGTTGTAGGTCATTCTTTTTAATCATTTAATCTCTTTGCTCCTCTATTCCCCATCTGTAATAACTAAACCTTTAAAATCTCTTCCAACTCCAAATAATCATAAAAACTTATTATTAGTTAATTATTATCATTATTCCCTCATCTGCAAAATGGGGTCAAATTAAAAGAGCTTGTAAGCCCCTACTAACTCTGAATATAAGCAATTGTTATTTGTTGTTATCAATTAATAATAATTATTATTCTAATTACTCCCTCATCTGTGAAATGAGATTGGACTAGACTTCTAAAGTCCTTTCCAATTCTAAATAATAATCATTTATTATTATTTGTTGATAATAAGTTGTTGTGATTATGTACCCTTATCTATAAAATAATATTAGACTAGACCTCTAAAGTCCTTTCCAATTTTGAATAATAATAATTTTTATTATTTGTTGATAACAAGTTATTATTATATTTCCTCATCTGTAAAATAATATTGAACTAGATTTCTCAAATCCTTTCCAATTCCAAATAATAATTTATTATTATTTGTTAAGTTATTATTATATGCCCTCATCTACAAAATAAGATTAGACTAGACCTCTAAAGTCCTTTCCAATTCTAAATAATAACTATTTATTATTAGCTGATAATAAATTATTATTATATTCCCTCATTTATAAAATAAGATTGAATTAGACCTCTAAAGTCCTTTCCAATTCTAAAAAATAATTATTTATTATTATTTGTTGATAATAAACTATTGTCATATGCCCTCATCTATAAAATGAGATTGGATGAGACCTCTAAAGTCCTTTCCAGTTCTGAAATATAATTATTTATTATTATTTGTTGATAATAAGTTATTATTATATTCCCTCATCTGTAAAACTGAGGTTGAACTAGACCTCTAAAGTCCTTTCAATGACTACAACAGCTGGCATTTTCACAGATCTTCAAGGCTTACAAAGCTCTGTATCTATGTTATCTCAATTGGTCTATTGATCCAGGAAATTTTCCCCCAAGCACAGCCTAAATCCTCCACCCAGCAGCCTTGGCCCATGAGCAGACCTCACTGTGTTGTAAACAACTCAGCCTGGACTCACTTCAGTTTCCAGGCCAGCGATAGCACATTGTCCTTGGCATCCACAAGGACAAGCCACTTGTTTTGTTGGATTACTGGAGGTTTCGATGTCTCTGCCAGATCTTCCTTCCTCCCCTCTGACCTCCCTGCCTCTCCCTCCTCCCTTCCTCCCAGTGTGATGCACGTAGGAGCCAAGGAGCCCTTCATCACTCACTCCCCCATCACCACGTGCATTACATGCCACTGATCAGGGCCCAGGGGGCTGGGAAATTAAATTCATCCCCAGCCCCAGGCGCTGAAATCTGCCACTAGAGCTGAGTCCAGAGAAGTGTCAGAGGCTGATTCCAGGGAAGATGCTTCTGGACACTTAGGGAGGGGAAGGGAGAGGGAGAGGTGAGAAAAAAGATGAAGGAGGAGGGAAGGAGAAGGGAGGGAGGAAAGGAGAAAGGGGAGAGAGAGAGAGAGAGAAAGGAGAGAGAGAGAGAGAGAGAGAGAGAGAGAGAGAGAGAGAGAGAGAGAAAGAGAGAGAGAGAGAGAGAGAGAGAGAGAATACTAATGCGTCTTTCTGTGTCTTTTTGTCTTCCTATGTCCAAAGCTGTGAGGAGATGTGTGATGTGCATGTGTATGTGTTATGGGTAAAGATTACCTTTTGTGGATTTCATCAGGTCCCCTCCCACTTATCCAATTCTATTTGCAGCTCATCTTTCCTCAGACTCTGTCACAGAATCTGTCATGACATTATTAAGGAGGAAGGATCTCAGAACAAAGACTGCAGGTCTGATCTAGAATATCTGCTTCCAGCTGCCACATGTCACCCTCAGCCAATAACCCCAGAGAGGAGAAAAGGCTTTCCAATGTCCCAAGACAAAGAGAAAGATGGAAGATTATACCCTATCCCCTGCACTTTCTATTCAAGGGCATAATATGTGGATTTAAAAGAATACAGATTCAGGAGTGGTCAGAACAATGATGGGCAGTACAATGGATGGCAACCCCAAAAAGGATTATCCCTAGCTTAGCCCAAGCTGCTCCATGTACTATATATATACTATATAAATTTAGGGCCATAAGGCGCTAGAGTTAGAAAGGACATGAGAGGCCAGCTGTTCTGACACTCTCACTTTACAGATGAGGAAACTGAGGCCAAAAGAAGTTCAGTAACTTACCAACAAGATCACACAGGTAGTGTCAGAAGTGGAATCTGAACCCAGATCCCTAAACTCCAGAGTCCATGTCTTTCCATTACACTACTTACAAAACAGAGGGTTTGCCAACTTCATAGCTAACATTTAACTATCCTCCAGTGGGCTGTTGTGGAGAATACTGGACATGCAGTCCTAAGTGCTGGCTCTGCTACTTAACTGCCTTGTTACCTTGGGTAAAAGGCTTCAAACCCAGTATCACAGACTCCCCAACACGCTCCTAGGTCCAAATATGCCCAGGGCTGCCTGCCTAGATATCTGATTGTTAGATTGCTGTTCAATGAGCTTCCCAGTCATGTCTGTGACCAGTGAGTGAGGAAACCATAATGACATCCCCTAGAAATTAGCTTTTTAGGCATTCCAAGGTGAAGGTCCACATTTAAAAAAAAGACCCAAATTTGGATAAAATAGGGCACATGTCTGTAATTCTGACAAGTCAACAAGTCAAGTCACAACATTTTAAAGTGCTATATGCTGCGCACTGGGCTACCTATACCGTTACTGTTGGGGACACAAATACTAGCAAAAAGAAAAATAGTCCTTACTATCAAAGAGATTACATTCCAATAAGGTAAAATAGCACAGCAATGGAGGCTTTGCGAGTAATTGGTTAAAAAAAAAAATTGAAGCAAGTTTCTCTGAACTGAGTCAAATTTATATAAAAAGAACCATTTCCCAATTGATAAATGATCAAAAGATAAAAACAGTCTTCAGATAAAGTAATCATAACTATGTAAAGGCATGCGAAAAAATGCTCTATTGATTGGAAAAATGCAAATTGAATCAATTCTGAAGTACTGCCACATACCTATTGGCTAACAGAACAGAAAAGGACATTGACAAATCTTGGAGGGAATGTGGGGGAAATGAAACATTAATGTATTGTTGATGGAGTTGCATTCCATAGAGTTCAACCATTCCATAGAAGAATTTGAAATTATGCCCAAAGGGCTAATAAAGCCATGCATACCCTTTGATCTAGCAATACCCCTACTGGATCTGCATCCCAAAAGACCTAAAAAAACAACGAGGAAAAAGATCTATATGAATAAAAAAAGTTATTTATAGTGGCTCTTTCCTGGGGGCAAAATAATTGGAAATTGTGGGGATGCTCATCAATTGGGGAATGGCTGAATAAATTGTTGTATATACTTATGGTGGAATACTATTGTGCTATAAAAAATGATGAGCAGGATACTTTCAGAAAGACTTTCATGAGCTGATGCAGATTGAAATTAATTATATACAAAGTGACAGCATTACTATAAGATGATCAGTCGAGAATGGCATAACTATTCTCAGCAATACAATGATCCAAGACAATTCTGAAGGACTTAGGATTTTTTTTAAAAATGTTATCCATACCAGTAGAAAGAACTGGTGGTATCTGAATGAAGACTGAAGTTTACCTTTTCTTTTTTTTTTTTTTTAACTTTCCTTATCTTCTTTGAGGGGTTGTTTTGTTTCTTGTTTTGTTTTGTTTTTTGTTGTTGTTGTTTTATTTTGTCTATATTTTCTTTCACAAAATGACTATTATGGAGAGAAAAAAAAAGAAATGGAGGCTCTGGAATGAACTCATCCAGATAAGGGGATTTTGAGGACAATGGCATTTTCCAGGATGAGAAGCACAGTGGTAAAATTCAGAGAATCAGAGGCAGATCCAGGAGAAGAATCATAGGGTGAGGGGGGTGTCTGGTGTTAGTATGAGGTAAAAAAAAAACAAATAAAACCCCAAGATTCTGGTTTCCAAACCAGCCAGAAGACAGGCTTCTCCTGTCTCCTTGGTAAGAGATTTGTCCCAGACTTCATGGAACTAGATCTCTGAATAAAGAATTGTCTTTGTACTTTTAGATTTTACTACCTTTTTACTTTTTTCATGATTTTTCATTATTCGCTATTTTTACTCCCAGCTCAGCTTGTTCCCAAAAGTCTCTGTGTTCTGATTCAAGAGATATGAAGAGATATGAGCCCTCCAATCTGTTCTTTCCCTCCCCCATTAACATTTATTGTGCATTGAATAGAATCTCTAGGAAGCACCCAGAGAGAACTCATCACATCATACGATATGATGTCTGTCACTCTCTGGGGCTTGAATGATTCCTTATTAAGACCCTGTCACATTCCTTTGGTGTCTGATTCCTGATATATATGTGTATATATATATATATATATATAGAGAGAGAGAGAGAGAGAGAGAGAGAGAGAGAGAGAGAGAGAGAGA
>JAJPUD010002948.1:69830-102097 GCA_023553655.1 Myrmecobius fasciatus
AGAGAGAGAGAGAGAGAGAGAGAGAGAGAGAGAGAGAGAGAGAGAGAGAGAGAGGAGAGAGAAAGAAGAGGGCTCACAATAGAACTTTGGGGAACTGCTACATTGACAGCCTATATATATATATATATATCTCAATATCTCTCTCTCTCTCTTTCTCTCTCTCTCTCTATCTCTCTCTTTTCTCACTTGCTGACCTCATCAGCTCCCATGAATTTAATTTTCATCTCTAGGCAGATGATTCATAATTGTATTTATCTAGCCCCAGTTTCTCTACCTAACTTCTAGTCTCACATCACCAACTTCATATTAGACATTTCAAACCACAGATATTTCCAACTCATGTGTCCAAAAACGTGTGTCTCCCTGTCCCACTTCTCCCACTTTTCCAAACTTCCTTGTTTAGGTCAGGTGTTACCAACATCCTTTCAAGCACTCAAGTTTGCAATTTCATCACTGTCTTCATCTCCTCACTCTCCCACATCCCATATAGTCAATCACTTGCTAAATCTTAGTAATTTTATCTCCCACAGTTCTTGAAATCATCCCCTTCTTTCTTTCTCAATGGCCACCACTCTAGGTATTCAATACCTCTCATCTGGACTATTCCATTGACCTCCTCACTGAGTTCCTTGTTTTCAGTCTCTGTCTTTTCTAATCTATCTTCCCCACAGCTACCAAAGTGCTATATAATATATATATCACATATAATATATAATATTATATATAATCTTATGGCACAGACATGAATATATTATTCCCAATATCAAAAAACTTTAATATTTCCCTTTTACTTCAAAAATTAAATTTTTAAAATTTATTTTCTTTGTAATTTATGGAATAAAATAAGCATTTCCATAACAATTAAAATCATGATTGCACATGAAACTGCAAATATACTATGTATGAATCCTTTTCCATAATATTCTTTTTATACAATTAAATAAATTTATTTTATATAATAAAATAAATTCACCTTATATGATAAAGTTATCATGTAAATTCCCTTTTTTTTGTTTTTCTTTTTTTCCTTTCTTCCCCGACCCTAGAGATGACTACCATTAGATATAAATGTGTGTATATGTAAAATTATTCTATACATAATTCTATTTTAAAACTCCTTTTAAGCATAGCTTTTCTACCCTTCTTATATTGCCACCCTTATATATTTCTTCCCTTCATATGCTGACGATCCACAAATACTGGTTTTTCTTGCTGTTCCTAACCTATAACACTCCATCTCCCACTTTGGTGATTTTACATTGACTGTATCCTATGTACAGCACATACTCCTTCCTCACCTCTGTCTCTTAGAATCCTTGGTCCCTTTCAAAACTCAATTTATGAAGCCTTTCTTTATTAGTCCACCCCAGGTGCTAATTCCTAGTGCTTTCTTCTCAAAATTATCCTAAATTCATTTGGTTGTTTATTTTTGTATATACTTTTTTGTGCTTGTGTTGTTTCTGATAGAATGTAAACCCTTTGAGATCAGGGATTCTTGCACTTAGAATACTCTTTGGCATCTAATAAGTGCTTAAGAAATATTTAATTGTTACTTAATTGCTTAATTGACTGACTTTAATGGAATAATCCCAGACCTGCATAGCTAAGAACCTGGAGGGACTTCATCTGATTTCATGGGGTCAGAGGTTTCCTTGCAGACTGGTGAGCAAGAGACTGCTGAATATATTTGCCCTGTTTCTCCCTACTTTGTTTTGATGGGATTTTCATTTAAAAGCTAGTGAGTTCAATATTATTTCTCGGGAAATGAACTGTTCTATCTTCATGCAAATATTGATGCATTTTAGCCTGTGAGTGCTTACTTACCAAGATCAAAGTGTTTCTTATAGCTGCTTTAGCTGCCTCTGAAAGAAAACACTCTTACTCCCTGGTGTCTTTAACAAGAAAATTGTTTCCTGGTTGCCTCTTATGGGCAAGACTTAGCTGAGAACTGCACTGAACACAAAATGACTGAAATGGACATTTAGACTCCAGAATGACAAAGCTGGAAATGACCTGAGCATTTTGTTAGCCAGTGCCCACATTTTACAGTGGAGGAAACTGAGGTCCAAGAAGGGAAGGGGATGGATTTTCCTGCTGTCACCTACCTAAGAGGCGTAGCTGGGAACTGAATTTTACAATTCCCAAGGAAGTATTCTTTTTGTTATATTACAATGATAAATTTATAGGACTTATGCTTAAAATAAACACTAGTCTTTTCAATGACAGCAATGACTGGCTAAGTCTTCTCTGACTGTCTTCAGTTCTTGGGCGCTCATAACTCCCCTGTCCTCTCAATTGTTTCCTATTAGTAACAGTCTTGACTGACTACATTTTAATGACAGAAGATAAATAACAAACTTCGAGGGAATTGTTCCAACTGTTCTGACTTCAGTTAGTGATTTGTACAGTGTCTTGGATGCTTCACCAGGAGATCCAGGCTCAGCAGAAAACTGTTCACAGCAGTACCCAAGCACAGAGAATCAGGGATCTGGGGCTGGGGGTGGAGATCTGACCTTGATGCCTTTGTCCACATGCTGAGGGGAAGAAGGCATGCTTAGGCCTTCCTTTAAGCAGACAGAAATGTTTAGCTGCCTTTATCCATCAACCCAAGTACAAATACTCAGGATAGGAGAAGCAAGGTTAGATAGCAGCCTATATGGGGTTTTCATGGATTACAAATACAGTCCACAGTCAATACTAGGGAGTGGGATTGTGGGATACTGTCCAGAACCAGGCTGGTCTCATATTTTTCCCTGGTCAAATCACATCTGAAGGTCTGTTGTTGTTGTTGTTGTTGTTGTTGTTGTTGCTGTTGAGTCATTTTCAATTGTGTCTAAATCGTCATGACCCCATCTGGGGTTTTCTTGACAAAGGTGCTGGATGGTTTGCCATTTTCTTCTCCAGTTCATTTTACAGATGAGGAAACTGAGGCAGACAGTTAAGTGACTTGTCTGGGTCACACAGATAGGAGAATGGATTTGATTTTCTAACTCCAGGAAAGGCACTCTATCCACTGTACTACATAGTTGCCCCCAGTATCTGAAGATACCATTTATGAAATGGATGGTTGGGGGTTGGGGGACTAAAAGCCATACCTTACATGGATTGATTGAAGAAACTGAGATGTTTAGCCTAAAGAGGAGACTTGGAAGGGACATAGTACCTGTTTTCATTTATCTGAAGGGCTGTTCCCCAAGAAAAGATTAGGAACAAAGATTGGAAGTAGTAGAAAAGCACATTAAATCATGAGTTAAGGGGAGAAATGTCTGCAATGCATTACCTCAGGAGATAGTGAGCTCTCCAACATCTAGTCCTAGATATGGGAGGACTTTAGTGACTGTCTAATCCCATGCCATCATTTTACAAATGAGAAAACTGAGACTCAGACAGAAAAGTTACTTGCCCAAAGTTACCTGAGTAGAAAAAAAAAAAGCTGACCCAAGACCTATGACTCTAAGTTCACACAAAGTCTCTAAGCAAATTCTGGGTAACTAGTAGGTGACTTCTCCAGAAAGTTGGAGGGGAATTTCAGTTCAGGCACACATTGGACTATGTAGCCTCTGCAAATCTGTGGTGATTCCCATCAATGATAATCCATGTCCTCTTCCATCATACAGTGTCTCCTAAATCTGCCTAACAGTGATGCTACTTGTCATTGATGATGTTTACTTTCAAATTGTGCTTTTCAACCAACAGACTAAGTTCCTGGGTGTTTACTTTGTCTCATCTGAAGAGTTCCTTGCCAATGCCTATGTCTTGGCTGTCCTCTTGTTTCTTGCCCTCCTGCTACAGAGGACATTTCTGCAAGCTTCCTACTATGTCGCCATTGAAACTGGAATCAATCTAAGAGGAGCTATACAGGTACGGAAGGCCATTGGATGGGTATGTGTGTTGAGTTTTTTTCAGCCTACCTATTCTCTTCAATTTGAACAATAATCCCAACTCACATTTCTGTAAGCATTTTAAAGGTCTGATAAGGTACCAAATGAGGTAGGCATGATAGGGGTACCCAGCACCCCTATAGGATAAAGAGTATAAGTATTATCACCCCCATTTGAAGATGGAGAAAGATAAGATGAGAGAAATAGAATGATTTGTCCAACCCAAATATTTTGATTATAGTTCCTATGCTTTCCCCTTTATAAGATAAGACTTCTCAGGGAAGGTCACAAATTCTCCAAGTAATTCTCCACCAGTCTCATTTATGCAGACCCTCCCATAATATCTTCCATTGTTGCCTAAATTTAATGGGTTTTTGTTGCTATTGTTTGATTTTTCATTATCTAGAATTCATCCCTCTCCCTGTCCTAGAAAAATATGCTTTTTATATGTTTTTAAAGAGAAGAAAAAGAAGAGAAAAGATTCAGTAAAACCAATCGAAAAAAAATCTGACAATATGCAATGTTTAATACTTATGTATTAAATAAATTTAAATCTTATTTTTATTTTATTAAATATTATTATAATAATTATGTTTTATGATTATAATAATATTAACTAATATTTTAATGTAATAAAAATTAAAACTTAAATAAATTTTAAAAGACCATAATCTCTGTCAAGGAGCAGAAGGAGTTGTCTTCTCATATCTCTTCTTTGGAGTGAAGTCCTTTCTTTGTAATTTTGTAACAATCAGTTTTGATAGCTTTTTGGTTCTTTCCCCTTACATTGTTGTAGTAATTATGTATATTGTTTTCTTGGCTCTGCTTACTTTACTCTGCATCAGTTGACTTACATCTTCCTATGCGTCTCTACATTCATCACCTACATCATTTCTTACAGTATAGTAATATTCCATGACATTTATGTACCACAGTTTGTTTAGCCATCACCCACCCAACTGATAGACATTTACTTTGCCTCCAATTCTTTGCTACCACAAAACTGTTACTATAAACATTTCAGTGTATGTGGAGCTTTTTCTTTTTGACAACAATTTCCTTGGAGAATATGCCTTGAAAAGGGATCTCTGAGTCAAAAGATGTGGAAATTTTGATCACAGAATTCAAAGTTGCTTTCCAGAATTGTTGCATCAGAGAATTGTAGAAATATAGCAGCTAGTTAGGACCTAGAAAAGCTCCAGTTCCTTCTCCCACTCCATTCCCAAGTAAAGCTCTAAAAATTTCACCAGAAGGAACAATGATAAAGCAAATGAAAGATAAGTATCTGCAAACTCCTTCATTTGGTCCATCACTGCACAAACAAATTGTCAATCTCCTCTAGAAGCATAGAGCTAAACCAACTAGAGTAGGTAGAAGGTAAATATCAAATAGTATGAACTCATATTAGGAGACAGGACCAGAGCATCACCTAGTGCAGAGATACTTGCAATGTCCTTCCATGTTAAGAGACAGAGACAGATCAGCATTCAGGTAGGCACAGATTAATCTTTCATTGAGGTAGTCCCATTATCCAGATAATCTAGTCTTGAGTCACAGCAGAAGACAAGGAAAGACAAAACCTTCAGAAGGCAAAGCCTAGACTTATAAGACACCAAACTTGCAATCAAGCAAGACCTGCCATTACCCACCAGGAGTATAGGAGTAGAATATATTCTAACCACAAATCCCAATCTAAAAACTAAGGCTAGAAATATGAATAAAGTAGAAAATATTAAATACAATAAGGAAATACCTTGAATTGAGAGAATCCCCAGGGGGTAAGCCCGAAGAACAGAGTTTCTTCATAACATGGCCACGTAATGTGTCAGAAAAGAGTATAATCCAACCCCCTGTAAGAAATGAAGCAAAAAACACAGAAATAGAAGAACTAGGAAGAAAAGAATGGCTAAGAGAATTAATACCTTAGAAAAGATCTTACCCCCAAATTGAACTTGAAAATTAAAATGGACCAAATTATAAATGGTTCCATAAGATAGAATAGTAGTACTGACTCACATCTCCACCAACAATGTATTAGAATGCCTCTTTCCTCAATCCCTCCAAAGTTGACTATTCATGGTCTTTTATCATTTTTGCCATTTTCTGAGTAGGAGGTAAATCCTCAGCATTTTCTACATTTACATTTATCTTATTGTGGTGTTTTGGAGCATTATATATGATTGACTGGATTATAATTCTTCTTTTGAGAACTGCTTATTCACATACTATGATAATGTTGTTGAATGTTCAGTCATGATTTACTCTTTCTGATTGTGTTTGGGGTTTCCTTAGTGAAGATGCTAGAATGGTTTGTCATTTCCGTCTCCAGAAAATTTTACAAATGAGAAAACTAAGGCAGAGTTAAATGCCTTGCCCTGAGTCATGTAGCTAAGAAGTATCTGAGACTGAATTTGAACTTAGGTCTTCCTGATTATTCTATTCACCACACTACCTGGCTGCCCCAATTCTTCTTTTCAGAACTATTGAGTCATATCCTTTAATAACTTTCTATTGACAAATTAGTTTTTGGTCTTGTATATTTTTATTAATTGTCTACATATTTTGGTTAGTTTGATTGGTTTTCTTCTTGGACTTTAAATGTGTTTTAAGGAATAACTTTTAAAAAAGCTTTTTATTCTCACTAGCTATTCTGAAATAAGAAAAAAAAATGAAAGTAGTTAGAAATTCTATAGCTTTGAACAGGCTAGAACTAGAGGCTTCCAAACAATGGAACCCCTACAGTGTTTGCTGTGTCATCCCACTCATAATGTAGTTTCATTCTTAGGGCAATTTTGACAGGGGTTTAGCAAGAATATTGTTCCTTTACACATCCTGGGAATATTGGAACTATTCCATTAAAGCCTCAGACACTGGTGGTCTATATAACTTAGAAAGGCTGTAATTAAGTTCCAAATGCAACTAGAGATCCATGATGCTAACTGATTGCATAAAAACAGGAGTTAGACTCTGTTTTGGAAAGATCTAATGAGAAGAAATAGGAGAGTAACCAAGGCCTTTATAGTCATGCTGACAGAATCTTTCCTTAAACTGAGCAGCTACAAAATAGATCTGGCACAGGGAGAGAGAAAAGGGAGAGAGAAAAGCATCAGAATGAGAGGACTAGTATGTGGAGTGCCAAAAATAATGTCAAGGAAAAGATAACTAAAAGGATTTCAAACTCTGAGGACTGATATAACACTGGAAAGCTTAAAATTAACATCTTTCAGGAGAGAAGCAGGGAAATAAGAGAGCAGGATGTTGCATGCATTGTCAGGCTTACTATTTCACTTTTTTTTGCTGAGTTAATTGGGATTAAGTGACTTCCCCAGGGCAACACAGCTAGGAAGTGTTAAGTGTCTAAATTCAGATTTGAATTCAGGTCCTCCTGACTTAAGGGCTGGTGCTTTATCCACTGAGCCATCTGGCTGCCCCTATTTCACTTATTTTTGCTTAATTTTTTTTCTTTGTCACAAGGGAGGGTTCAATTACCAAGTAGCTATATTCAGTAGATGGATTCAGAAATTAAAGTTATTTAAAAGCAAAATAGGTAGCTGGCTCTATCCACTGAACCAGGCCTATAGTCAAGAAAACCCATCACTCAAGTTTAAATCTGGCCTCAGACATTTATTAGCTGTGTGACTCTGGGCAAGTCACTTAACCCTGTTTGCCTCAGTTTTCTCATCTATCAAATGAGCCAGAGAAGAAAATGGTGAACCACTCCAGTATCTTTGCAAAAAAAAACAAAATAAAACCAAATGGCTATGACTGAAATGACTAAACAATTTTTAAAAGAATCGATAAAATTTGCTTTAAAAAAAGATATCAGAAAAGGATGAATCAGAATGAGGGAATCCTCCTTTACTAGGGACATATCAATAATGGGAGAGTCATGGTGGTCATGAAAAAGAAGGATTGTATAGTTTATGTGCTTTAAGATCCAGGCCTCCATGGCTGCCATTGGCTCTCAGGTTTTCCCCATCAGTGACTTTTATATCTTGCTAAGCTTACCATTCACACAAAGACCAAGTCTCACTCAGGGCTGAAGATTCTAACTGAATTTATATGAACAGAATGATCACAGAAACACCAGTTTAGAGATACAACGATCATTAGAGCCCACACAGTCCAACCCCCTCTTTCTATAGATGAGGAATTTGAGCTTTCTTAAAGAATTGAAAGGATTTAAGTCACACAAGCATTAAGTGGCAGGTCTCAAATGCAATTTAAGTCAAAATTCATTCATTCAATTGAACATGCATTTATCAGGGGCCTACTGTGTGCCAAGCACTGTGCTAGAGAGAAATTATATAGTCCTTGTCCCCAGAGAGTTCCCATTCTTTTGAAATCCAGAACTCAAATCCAGCAGTATTTTCTCCCTGAACCACTGGGGAGGACAGATCAAGTCTTATGTGCTAATGAACATAGTGACTAACTTCCTCAGTGACAAGCCATTTGGCCCCTGTGACCTGGAATCAGACATTGTCAGTTCATAACCTAAGGACCCTGAGCCCCTCAACTGTTCGTTGGACCTCATGCCATCCAAACTAACTCAGAAAGCACTAGCTGCCCCGTAGTGACTGATGACTTGGTAGACAGTAGCACCTGCTCAGTATATGGAATGTGCAAGTCCCTCTGGGAATCTGATACAACTTCTGAACAACTGTTTGAAATCATATTCCAAGCTGTGCTTAATGTTGTGAACCAGAATGCTGTGTCAGGAATGTTGATAATTATTAGTCAGAGGAGAATAAAATCATCAGGATGCTGAAGGTTGAACCTTCCCTTCTACTTTCCTGACCCAGGGATAAGAAGAAGAGAGAGGGAGTGGGAGAAAGGAAGAGAAAGAGAGAAGAAGGACATACAGAAAGACACACAGAGAGAAAATAAGAGAGGAGGGAAGAAGAAAGAAGAGGGAGGGAAGGAAAGAAGAAGGGAGAGAAAGAGAGAGGAGGAAAGGGAGAAAGAAAAGGAGGAAGAGAGAGGAAGGGAGGGAGGGAGGGAGGAAGGGAGAAAGGAAGGGAAGAAAGAAAGAAGGGAGGGAGGGAGGAATGAAAGGAGGAAGGAAGGAAGGAAAGAGGGAAGGAAGAAAGAAAGGAAGAAAGGAAAGAAGAAAGAGAGGAAGGGAGGAAGGAAGTGAGGGAGAGAGGAAGGAAGGAAGGAAATTCCCTTCACCAAAAATAAATAAATAAATAAAAAGATTTAGATTCAGAACTGGTTCAACCGCTCGATGAGATATGTGGCCCATGGACAAATAATTTAAGTTCTCCTAGCTTTAATGGCTGCCCTTATAAATCTAGGAATAATTATGGTACAGCAGAAAAAATTCTGAACCTCGAGTCAAGACGTTGATTCATATCCAGCTTTGTTACTTAGTACCACCTTGCTTATGACCATAAGCAAGTCCCTTCATCATGTCTGTATCTCAGTTTCATCACTTATAAAAAATGCAGTTATTGGTCTAAATGTAGTCTGGCCTTTTTTAGGCTCTCTAGCTATGGTCCTAGGTCTTTATTACATAAAGTTGTATTAAATCTTAAAGCCACTCATTGACCAGATTACCTTTGATTGCCAGCCATTGTCCTTGACTCCCATTGAAATGCTTCTGATGGGGAAATCTCACCTCCAGGGTTTGCTTGGGAGAAGGAGAATAACTGCAGAATCAGTGAGAACAGAACAAATAGGCTCAGAGGGTTTATGGTTGTGACAGACACATCCCAAGAGATGTCTACTGCCAAGATTCATTGAAGGTCTAAGGCTATCCTGGGAATGAAAAAGTCAGGAGAGAAGCCTGTAACCCTCTGTGAGTTTAGTAGTCCCTTGGAATCTCTTAACTGCCTATAATCTTGTACCCAAATGGAGGAAGAAGGGGTAAGAAAGTCTCCTGAGGACAGTTAATTGATCAACCTGAGCCATCCCATCAGAATGCCCTTGGTAATATGGGAAGGATGCCTGAGCCAAAGTACTTCTGGCTCCTGAGTTTTGAATGCAAGGAGAGAAATGTGATTATACCTCCTCCCTAATCCATTATGCCCAAATCAATAGCCTGCCATGTGATTTCGGATGGTTTTAAAGCATCTCAATGGTAACTTTTTCAGCATTTTAATCTCTTGTGATAAAAATCATTGATTACTTTCTGTGCCTTGGAAATGGAAAATACAGATGTGAATATGGGAAAAAATAGACAAGGATCCTTTATTTTCTTTCAAAAAGCTTCCTGGGGGGCGGAGCCAAGATGGCGAACTGCGAACAGCTTTCTCTGTGAACTCCCTCCGACATTCCCTCAAACCCAGACATAGTAAGCCTTAAAACTGGTTTCTGAGTGAGGTCCTCGCCAAGCATTTGGACTACAACGCACTTCTATAAAAGATCTACCTTGAAAGAACTCTGGAGAAGGTTAGCCTCAGGGGAAATCGGCCGCTGGTCGCGATCGGACTCCAGCCGGGGCGGAAGTCAGGGCTGCGATAGAGGGGCGGATTTTGGGCACCCAGGAAGCCCCTGGGAGACGCCTGGGCCACTTTGCTCTGCTTGCGGGAAGGTGCTTTGGCAGATCTGCCTTTGGAAGGGGGTGGATTGAAAACAGCTGAAAATGTGGTCCTGGTGCGAATCTAGCCCGACCAGCCTCAGACCGGAAGTCAACTCGGCAAACTGCCCCAGGGCAAATATAAATTGTTGCAGTTTTCTCGGCTTTTGACCAATATCCCAACTTTAAATCATGAGCAAGAAGCAGAAGAGAGTTCTCACCATAGAAAGCTTTTACGGAGAAAAAATAGAACAGTCCCCAGATCCTGACATTATGAAAACAATCCCAGATGAAGCCACAAAGGCAGACTTAAGTTGGTCTCTCTTTCAGAAGGCTTACCTGGATGATTGCATTAAGAATCTCAAAAGAGAGCTAGAAGAAGAATGGGGAAATAAATTGAGATCAGGGCAACAGAAATATCAAAAACTGGAAAATAGGACTGGTGAATTGGAAAAAGAAAACAGTTCACTGAAAAACAAAATTGGTGAATTGGAAAAAATCACCAATTCACTGGAAAATAAAAATGGTGAACTGAAAAACAAAATTGATGAATTGGAAAAAGACAACAATTCACTGAAAAACAAAATTGGTGAATTGGAAAAAGACAACAATTCACTGAAAAATAAAACTGGCAAAATGGAAAAAGAATGCATTGAATCCAGAAATTCAATTGGCCAGCTACAAAAGGAGCTAAAAAAGATAACTGAAGGAAATAATACTCTAAAAATTAAAATTGAACAAATAGAAGTAAATGACTCAATAAGACTTCAAGAATCAGTTAAACAAAAACAAAAAAATGAAAAAATAGAAGAAAATATGAAATATCTCCTAGGAAAAACAACTGACTTGGAAAACAGATCCAGGAGAGACAATTTAAGGATTATCGGACTCCCTGAAAGCCACGATGAAAAAAAGAACCTGGATGCTATCTTCCAGGAAATCATGAAAGAGAATTGCCCTGATGTTTTAGAATCAGAAGGCAAAATTGGCATTGAAAGAATTCACCGATCACCTCCAGAAAGAGACCCCAAAATTAAAACCCCAAGGAATATCGTGGCCAAATTTCAGGACTATCGCACCAAGGAAAAGATATTGCAAGCAGCTAGAAAGAAACAGTTCAAATACCGAGGAACTGTCACTAGAATTACACAGGATCTGTCAGCTTCCACATTGAAGGATCGAAGGGCCTGGAACCAGATATTCCGAAAGGCAAAAGAACTTGGATTACAGCCAAGAATAAGTTATCCAGCTAGAATGAGCATCATCTTCCAGGGAAGAAGATGGTCATTCAATGATACAGGAGAATTTCACCTATTTCTAATGAAAAGACCTGATCTGAACAAAAAATTTGACCTCCAAACACAGAACTCAAGAGAAACATAAAAAGGTAAAAAGGAAAACTCTTGAGAACTATATTCCTACTATAGGTATCCTTTAAAGAATGGCAGTATAATTTGATTTTTCTTTGATAATAATGGAAAAGAAATTAGAGGTGGAAGGGATACCATACTGAAAAAGAAAAAGGGGGGAGGGGGGAAAAGGAGGCAAAATAAAGTAAAAATATAGGAGGTAAAATAAGGCAAAATCTCATAAAGAGACATAGAAGATCTAATATAATTGAGGGGAAGAAGGGAGGGCGATGAGTATTGTGTAAACCTTACTCTCATTAGATTGGACTCTAAGAGAGTATATCAGACACATTTGGCTTCAAAGAAAGCACTGACCCTCCTTGTGGGAAGGTAGGAGGGAGGGGAGAAAAGGAAAGGGATAAACTAATAGAAGGATTAGGGGAAAGGTATAAAGGGGAGGGAGGGACTCTAAAGGGAGGAGGATTATTGGTGGGAGGTGGTCTTCAAGAGCAAAGTACTGGGGAGGGGGGAAGGGAGAGAGGGGAAAGGGAAGAGAAAATCATAACTCTGGGTAAATAAGATGGCAGGGAATACAGATATAGTTATTTTAACTGTGAATGTGAACGGGATGAACTCTCCCATAAAACGGAAGCGGGTAGCAGACTGGATTAAAAGCCAGAATCCTACAATATGTTGTTTACAAGAAACACATCTAAAACATAGAGATACATACAGAGTGAAGGTAAAGGGCTGGAGCAGAATCTTCTATGCTTCAGGTGAACAAAGAAAGGCAGGGGTAGCAATCCTTATCTCGGATCAAGTAAAAACAAAAATAGATCTAATTAAAAGAGATAAGGAAGGAAACTACATTTTACTAAAGGGTTCCATAGACAATGAAGCAGTATCAATACTTAACATATATGCACCAAGTGGTATAGCATCCAAATTCCTAGAGGAGAAGTTAAGAGAGATGCAAGGAGAAATAGACAGTAATACTATACTAGTGGGAGATCTCAACCTTGCTCTCTCAGAATTAGATAAATCAAATTCCAAAATAAATAAGAAAGAAGTTAGGGAGGTTAACAAAAGGCTAGAAAAGTTAGGTATGATAGATCTCTGGAGGAAATTGAATGGTGATAGAAGGGAGTATACTTTTTTCTCAGGGGTTCATGGAACTTATACAAAAATTGATCATGTGTTAGGGCATAAAAACCTCAAAATCAATTGCAGAAAAGCAGAAATAGTAAATGCATCCTTCTCAGATCATGATGCAATAAAACTCACATGTAATATAAGGCCAGGAGAAAATAGGCCACAAGTTATTTGGAAATTAAATAATCTAATCCTGAAGAACGAATGGGTGAAAGAGCAAATTATAGACACAATCGAAAATTTCATCCAGGAGAATGACAACAATAAGACAACATACCAAAATTTGTGGGACTCGGCTAAAGCGGTTATAAGGGGTAATTTTATATCTCTAGATGCTTACTTGCGTAAAACAGAGAAGGAGAAGATTAATGAACTGGGCTTACAATTTAAAAAGCTAGAAAAAGACCAAATTACAAACCCTCAATTAAATACCAAATTGGAAATTCTGAAAATTAAAGGGGAGATCAATAAAATTGAAAATAAGAAAACTATTGAATTAATAAATAAAAGTAAGAGTTGGTTTTATGAAAAAACCAACAAAATAGATAAGCCTTTAGTTAATTTGATTAGAAAAAGAAAAGAGGAAAATCAAATTATTAGTCTCAAAAATGATAAGGGAGAACTTTCCTCCAATGAAGAGGAAATTAGAGTAATAATTAGGAGTTTCTTTGCCCAACTTTATGCCAATAAATTTGAGAATGTAAATGAAATGGAGGAGTATCTACAAAAATATAGATTACCCAGATTAACAGAAGAGGAAATAAATTATTTAAATAGCCCTATTTCAGAAAAAGAAATAGAACAAGCTATTAATCAACTCCCTAAGAAAAAATCTCCAGGACCAGATGGATTTACATGTGAATTTTACCAAACATTCAAGGAACAATTAATCCCAATACTATATAAACTATTCGAAAAAATAGGGAAAGAAGGTGTACTACCAAATTCCTTCTATGACACAGATATGGTGCTGATAGCTAAACCAGGTAGGGAGAAAACTGAGAAAGAAAACTATAGACCCATTTCCCTAATGAATATTGATGCAAAAATTTTAAATAAGATTTTAGCAACAAGATTACAGAAAGTCATCCCCAGGATAATACATCATGACCAAGTAGGATTTATACCAGGAATGCAGGGCTGGTTCAATATTAGGAAAACTATTAGCATAATCAATTATATTAATAACCAAATTAATAAAAATCATATGATTATCTCCATAGATGCAGAAAAAGCCTTTGATAAAATCCAACACCCATTCCTATTAAAAACACTGGAGAGTATAGGAATAAATGGGTTTTTCCTTAAAATGATAAGTAGTATCTACTTAAAACCTTCAGCAAGCATCATATGTAATGGAGTCAAACTAGAACCATTCCCAATAAGATCAGGAGTGAAACAAGGCTGCCCACTGTCACCATTACTATTTAATATTGTATTAGAAATGTTAGCTTTAGCAATAAGAGAAGAAAAAGAGATAAAAGGAATCAGAGTAGGTAGTGAAGAAACCAAATTATCACTCTTTGCAGATGACATGATGGTATACTTAGAGAATCCTAGAGACTCAACTAAAAAACTACTAGAAACAATTCACACCTTTAGCAAAGTGGCAGGATACAAAATAAATCCACATAAATCATCAGCATTTTTATATATTACCAATAAAGTTCAGCAGCAAGAGATACAAAAAGAAATTCCATTCAAAATAACTGTTGATAGTATAAAATATTTGGGAATTTATCTGCCAAGGGATAGTCAGGAACTATATGAACTAAATTACAAAACACTTTCCACACAAATCAAATCAGACCTAGTCAATTGGAAAAACTTAAAATGCTCATGGGTAGGACGAGCGAATATAATAAAAATGACAATACTACCCAAACTAATTTACTTATTTAGTGCCATATCAATCAAACTCCCAAGAAATTATCTTACAGACCTAGAAAAAATAGTAGCAAAGTTCATTTGGAAAAACAAAAGGTCTAGAATTTCAAGGGGATTAATGAAAAAAAAGGCTGAAGATGGTGGACTTGCTGTACCAGATCTAAAACTATATTATAAAGCAGCGGTCATCAAAACCATTTGGTACTGGCTAAGAAATAGAGTAGTCGATCAGTGGAATAGGATAGAATCACAAGACAAACTAGGCAATAACTATAGCAATTTGGTTTTTGATAAACCCAAAGACCCCAGCTTTTGGGATAAGTATTCACTATTTGACAAAAACTGCTGGGAAAACTGGAAACTAGTGTGGAAGAAATTAGGGCTTGACCCACATCTAACACCACATACCAAGATAAGATCTAAATGGGTTCATGATCTGGATATAAAGAGTGATTTTGTAAACAAGTTAGAGGAACATAATATAGTTTACCTCTCAGACCTGTGGAGATGGAATAAATTTATGTCCAAAGAAGAACTGGAACTTTTAATTGAAAACCAGATAGATAACTTTGACTATATTAAGTTAAAAAGTTTTTGTACAAACAAAATCAATGCAGACAAGATTAGGAGGGAAGCAATAAATTGGGAAATCATCTTTACATTTAAGGGTTCTGATAAAGGTCTCATCTCTAAAATATATAGAGAATTGTCTCATATTTATAAAAATTCAAGCCATTCTCCAATCAATAAATGGTTAAAGGATATGAACAGACAATTTTCAGAGGATGAAATTAAAACTATTTATAGTCATATGAAAAGGTGCTCCAAATCACTATTGATCAGAGAAATGCAAATCAAGACAACCCTGAGATACCACTTCACACCTGTCAGATTGGCTAAAATGACAGGAAAAGTTAATGATGAATGTTGGAGGGGTTGTGGGAGGGCTGGGACACTGATGCATTGTTGGTGGAGCTGTGAACGGATACAGCCATTCTGGAGAACAATTTGGAGCTATGCTCAAAAAGTTATCAAACTGTGCATACCCTTTGACCCAGCAGCATTTCTATTGGGCTTATATCCCAAAGAAATCATAAAGGAAGGAAAAGGCCCCACATGTGCAAGAATGTTTGTGGCAGCCCTTTTTGTAGTGGCTAGAAACTGGAAATTGAATAGATACCCTTCAATTGGAGAATGGCTGAATAAATTATGGTATATGAATACTATGGAATATTATTGTTCTGTAAGAAATGACCAGCAGGATGATTTCAGAGAGGCCTGGAGAGACTTGCATGAACTGATGCTGAGTGAAATGAGCAGAACCAGGAGATCATTATACACGGCAACAACAGTACTATATGACGATCAATTCTGATGGACATGGCTCTCTTCAACAATGAAATGTTTCAAACCACCTCCAATTGTTCACTGAAGTAAGCCATATACACCCAGAGAGAGGGATGCGAAATGTGGACCACAACATAACATTCTCATACTCCTTGATTGATGTTTGCTTACATTGTGTTTCCTTTATCTGATATATCGTTTGTGTAGATAAGATTTTTCTTGCACACCAATGATAAGTTTGGAAATATGTATACTTATATTCGATTTGCCAATATTTTAACATAATTAACATGTAGTGGATATCCTGCCATCTAGGGGAGGGGTGGGGAGTTGGGGGAAAAATTTGTAATGGAAAGCTATGTAAGGGTTATTGTTGAAGAATTACCCACACATATGTTATGCAAATAAAATAAAAATTTAAAAAAAAAAAAGCTTCCTAAAGAGAAATGATCTTTTGAATTTCCATGAGATCAAAGTCAGGAATCTCAAGGCAATTTCATAAAAGAAGGATTAGGCTGATTCTGTTTGGCCCCAGAGGGAAGGAAGGAAGAAAGAAAATAAGCATATCAATAAATTACTATTATGTGCCAGGCATGTACTTTATAAATATTACCTCATTTGCTCCTCACAGCAACTCTGAGAAGTAGGTACTATTATTATCCTTATTTTAATAATTGAGGGAACTGAGACAGGAAAAAAAGGGACTTGACCAGGGTATCACACAGTTATTAGATGTTTGATTTGAACTCATATCTCTCTGATTCCAGGCCCAATGCTCTATCCATTGCATTACCTTGCTGCTGCAGAGGCAGCAGAGCAAAATTAGGTACCATGGGTGGAAAATGTGAAGAAAATTTGAGGTTGAGAAAAACTTTCTCAGAGCCATCCCAAAAAGAATTGGGCAGCTTCAGGAGGTAATGGATTTCTGCTTCATGGAAGTTCTTCAAGCCAAAACTAAAAGACCATTTATAAGGGAGATTTATATAGTAAGCATTTCTTTCAGGTCAATTAATTAAACCATGGCCAATGAGGTTCTTGTCAACATCCAAATTGTGATTGTGTGTGATTCTATGAGACAGTCAATCAATAAACATTTCACAAGCACTCACTGGTGTACCAGTCACAATATTACATTTAATATTCTTAAGAATTACTAGAATTCTTGAGCTAAGGAAATATGGTGTGGTGGAAAAAAACATTATGACTATAATGTATGTAACAATATCCATTTTATTTTTGTTAAATTATCAAGTTTTATTTTTGTCATAATTGTCAAGTTCAGAATACAGGTATTCTAGGATCAAACCCTGGATTTATTTGCAAACTTATTATCTGTGTAATCTTGTATACACCAGCACTTTCCCTGAGACTCAATTCCCTTATGCCTAAATCCCAATTTCCTTGTCTGAAATGTATCCCCTTATTCATTCTGCAACTTAGAATCCATAGTTTCCTTCAAGGTTAATCTCAAGCACTTCTTTCCCACATGAAACTTTTTTTGATGTCCTCAGTTTCTTAGTATTTCCATGACACCAGCCAAAACTAACTTGTATATATTATGTATGTACTTGTATGTATACATTGAAATCCCATTAAGGAAATGGGATATTTATTTTTTGTCTCTGTATACCCAATGTCTGGCACATCATAGGGCTTTTAAAATGTTTATCAAGTTATTGATTAAAAACCAGATATTAATAAATATACTATGATCTTCACAGGATTATCATAAGGAAAGTAGTCTGTAAATGCTAAAGCTCTATAAAAATTATAATTATCTATATATTTTTATTATAAAATAGTTATGTTATATTACAAATTATATCACATATGGGTATATGTAACTATACAAAATTTATCATGTTATAATGTTATGTATAATATAACATATAACTATAAAATATAGTTATTGTAAAAAGCTATTTATTAAAGTTCACTTGAAACCTTTTTTAGGAAATAGATAGAAAATATAATATTCTAGAAGGTGGTATCTGTTGAAGTTAAATATGAAAGGAGGTATGAAAGCAGAGAATTGCATGTTACAGAAAGGCATGAGAACTGTTCTGGGCCACCATGGTATAATCTGAGCTAGAAAACTTGTCATTTATTATGTGACTTCAGTTTTTACTCTTAGAAAATGAGGGAATTGGGCAAGATCATCCCTATAGACCTTTTAGGCTGACACACTAACAGTCTTGTCAGTTTCATACAGAACAGTAATTGACTTGTGGGAGGGAAGGACTGGACCGGTGAATGAGCACTCTCAGCGAAAAAACCCACCTCCATTGCTGATTGACAATCTTTTTGCAGATAATAGCCTTAATTCCCAGGACACTGAAAAGTTAAACAATTTGTCCTGGATTACATTGCCAAGATATGTCAGAGATGGGTCTTGAACTTCAATCTTCTCTCCAAAAACGCCAGTGTCTCTCCACTACCTCCATAAAGCTTTTCTAATTGTGTCTGTGGGTATATGTCTAAGACAACATAACCGCAGGTAATAGAAAACAGCTTTCTTGTGTAATCTGTTTCTATTCTGCTCTGTATATGGAAATGTTTTCTTCGATTTTAGTCATGTTCAGAATAAAAATAAACAAATTATGGCCTTTGAGGAAAATGAAACACAATAAAAACAACATAGTCATAACTATAAGCCTTCACAAGGGAATTTCATTCCTCAGTAGAAGGGCATTCTGATATATTTCACTTTAGCATATCAACATAGGAAAGCCTAAACTTAGATTTTTTAAATTAATTAATAATTAGTTAATAATAAAAGCATTCATAAGTATGTAGATTAATCATACATAATGATTAATAAAAAGAAAAATTGATTCAGCCTACAAAAAGGAGTTTTCTCCTTACCAAAAGATTCCTTTAAATAGCAAGTTCTTTTAGTGCATCTAATACCAAACCCAACAAGGATGAAGGATCTTGCCATCTGTTTGAGAGAGGGAAATTGAAGCTGCCTAACTCTTCTGTCTGTGCAAACATGCTGGGCACAGAGGTTTTAGCTTCTGAACTCATGAAAGCAATTAGATCCCCTCCTGAGGTCTGGAAGGGACTTAGGTCACTGCTGAGGCTTACACATTAAAGTCAGCTCCACTCTCAAAGCTATTGGCACCAAGGATTAAACCTGTTGATGTCAGAAATAAAAATCTGTCTTGTAGTTTCTAACTCTTTAATGCCAGGATTTCTCACTATGCAGTTGTGAAGTTCCAAGGGGCATGACTTGACTTACATATTTTTAAAAAACATCTTGTTTTAGACAACTATGCTTTTATAATCATCATGACTCAAATTTCTCTCAATTTTTAACACTTAACCAGCAACCCAAGAGGTAAATAGGTCAAGATTTTGCATATAAGAAAACTAAGATACAGAAGTTTTTAAAATGTCTTTTGGGTTTATTTGCTTTAAACAACAAACTAAATATAATTATTAATCATTTCCTTATAGATCCCTCACCTCATTCCCTATGGATCCCTCCCTTATAAAAAAAACCATTTAAACAAAAAATATGACTTGTCTAACACAACTTGTTCTGCTCATAGTGTTCTATATCTCTACTGAGATGAAGTATGTTCCATTAACTATTCTCTGCAACCAAGCTTGGTCATTGCAATTAAACTGAATTCAATAGCCTTTTGGTTTGTTTTCATTCACATTAGTCTATTTCTGTTTTCTTCCCTTTGTAGTAGGTCTTCTTATGTTTCTATGAATTCCTTCTTATTCTTTATTCCTCATAAGAAAGATAATTAGCATTTATATGATGCTTTAAGGTTTCCAAAGCAGTTAATAAGTATCTGAGGTGTATTTGAATTGAGGTCTTCCTGACTCCAAACCCAGTTCTGTATCCACTTTGGGCACCCACTTTGTTCCCTATCTTTTGCTACCACAAAAATGTTGCTATCTACTGGGAGCACAATAGGTACCCATGGATTGAAGAATGACTGAATCAATTGGAGAAATTTTAATTTATACACACAATGGAATATGACCACCATAAGAAATGGCCAATATGAACAATTCAGAGAGTCATGCAAAGATGAACTGATATAGAGGGGAATAAGCAGAATTGGGAAAATAATATACCTGATAGAAATGACAAGAATGACAACAGAGAAAAACCCAATATTGAACAGTGAATAAACATAATGACCAAGTTTAGAGTAGATATGAGAAAAGTATACCTAATTCCCTTCTTTGCCAAGGTGAGGAAATGTGAATATAAGACATTGTACTTACTATTAAGTTCAATTGCTATCCTGGTTAGTTTTGCTAACTTGCTGTTTTTTCCTCCTTTTCCCTCTTAAACTTTTCATTAGGTAGGGGAAGAATAATGACTGTATTCAGAAATGAAAGTGCCATAAAATCAAAAGATATCAATAAAAATTTAGAAATTAATTTTTTAAAGAGTACTGTGTTAGGTTAAGTTACATCCCATCTCCTGATTCTGGGCATTTTCCCAAGCTCTTCCCCATCCCTGGAGTGATCTCCACCCTCAGCTGCCTGAGTTTTCTTTATGTCCCACCAAAAATCCCATCTTCTATAGGACATCTTTCCCGATCTCTCTTAATTCTAGTATCTTCCTTCTGTTGGTTATTTCCTGTGTAGCCTATAGCTTATTTGTATATGTTTGTACATTGTCTCCCCTATGAGATTGTAATCTCCTTGAGAGCAGGGACTGTCTTTTCCCTTTCTTTGTATCTGCATCACTTAGCCAGTGCCTGGTATACAGCAGTATTTAATGTCTATTGACTGACTGACTTTGCCAGGGTCACACAGCCATAAGAGGTGATGTTAGGATCTGAAGGCTCCTCATTCAAAATACATTTCTCTTAACACATTACACCACCATCCCATTTCTTTGGTTTTGTCATTTTCAGTTGTCTTACTCAATAAACAAAAAAATCTATTTCAAAGATATAGGAACTGACTAGTTCATCATAGCAAGGAAGGAAAGTATCATTTGCCCGTGTGACTGAAGCACTCTGTTTTTGTTTCTAGACCAAGATTTATAACAAAATTATGCAGCTTTCCACATCTAACCTGTCCATGGGAGAAATGACCGCTGGACAAATCTGTAATCTGGTTGCCATTGACACCAATCAGCTCATGTGGTTCTTCTTCTTATGCCCAAACCTCTGGGCAATGCCAGCACAGGTAAGAGATGAGAGGTCATCCTCTCTGGGGGTCACACCTGAGTCTTCCCCCTTCTATTCTAGAGCCCTGTATTTGGCCTCTGCCTCAGTCCTATGTATACCCCTTTTCTGCAGGCTGTCGTCACCACTTTCACAGATAAAAATCACAATGTTTAGGGCTCGAAGCTTAGAGATCATTTTGTCCAGCATACTCATTTTACTAAAAAGAAATGGATATGAAGCCCATTGGGTGAAGTGATTTAGTATCTAAAGTCATACAGAACTCAAATCCAAATTGCCTGATTCCAAGCCCAAATCCTTTCTGTGAGTGAATACTCCTTTCCCATATCTCACTCCTGAATATCCCATGATTGAGGGCCTCCCTTTCTCATTGCACAAGCATGGCAATATGAAAAATGAAATTGATATTTAAAAATGACTTGAGCCAACAAAGTGACTTGCTAAATCAGGTTCGTGGCTTTGTCAAGAATAGTTTATAGCAAACTAAACTGACTTCTTTTTGACAGGGTTATTAGACTGGTAAATCAGAAGATTGCTGTAGGTAGAATTCAGTTTCATTTTAGCAAATGTTTGATAGAATCTTTCATGGTACTAGGGACTGACTGGTACTGAGGATGCAGAGGGAGATGAGACTGAAAGATCTCTGAGAAGACACTTTAGGAAAGGAATTGGAGAGAGGCCATAAAGAGACAAATGTCTCCCTCCTAATGCCAAAGTCACTAAGATATTTTAGGAAAACTGCCCCCAGTTGGAAAAGATCCTTCCCACATTTCTTTCCAGAGAACCATCATTTATAGCAAAGAATTAAAAAGAGAAAAAAAGTAATTGAGCAAAATTAACCGATATATGAAAAAAAATCTGACAAGTAGTATTCCATACTTAGGGTATTCCCATCCCCAAGCTCAACTCTTCTTTGAGGTTAATCTTGGTCATTATAATTGCACAACATTCACTTTCATTTTTATTATTATTCCTATTTACATAGTTGTAAACAAGTTTACTATTTTCCTAATTCTGCTTATTTTACTCTGCATCAGTCCATATAAATCTTCCCATGTTTTTTTGAAATCTTCATATTCATTGTCACAGCACTGTATTCATGTACTTTGCTCTGTGTGGGTTCATACATGTTCTCATCTTTTGACATTCTTGTGGACAATATGAAAAGATATAAATTAGATTTTAAGTTATCAATAGCTTTGTTGATGAGCATTGCAAGAATAGAGGATGAAATAGAAGGTGCTATTCCTACTAGCACTGTCCTTTGTCCCCATGCCCTGAAAGTACTAACCACCCACTTCTGTAATTCACACCCAGTGGCCCAATATTGTCTTTGGTATGAACCATCTGAGCCCTTGGAGGAGGGAAGATTTTGAGTAATAGGAGCAGAACTAAAGGAGTAAGCATGAACCAGCAGACTAAGAATTGTTGTTATATGATCATCTCTTTGCTGTGGGATCCAGAGGATATATATATATATCCTCTATATGTATGTATATACATATATATATCTCCTCTATATGTATGTATATATATATATATATCCTCTATATGTATGTATATATATATCCTCTATATGTATGTATATATATATCCTCTATATGTATGTATATATATGTATCCTCATATATGTATATATATATATATATGTCTGTGTCATCACAACAAAGATAAATGATAGAATGTTAGCCAAATGCTCAGTGTGGTGGAAGAGACAGGCCATAGAGCAGATGCCCTGTTCTTAATGACCAATCAGGGATATGGGCATATGGCTGGTATTTCTTCTAATATTCCTGCTAATTTTGATGTCTGGTCTGTTGGTCACATAATTGCTTCTCATTATGGACAGAATCAGTGAAGCAAACCAGGAAAGAGAGGCCAATAGAGATTTTCTAGAGGAGGTGATGAGGGAGAAGCAGAGTAGGCAAGGTTACCTTCCCTTTTAATGAGTTCTTCCAACCTTAGTTCATTAACGATGTGATAAATCGATTTTTCAAAAGCCTGTTTGTTAAAGGCAGAGACCATTTTTTGATTAGTGGGAATGGAAGAAACCTCTATTAAGCTCCCAGAGGAAGCAAGTCACTTAGAATTACTATAGTTTGGTGTTACTAAGCAGTGTATCTTAGCTTCCTTTCCTTTATAGGTAGCAGTTAAGACTGTATGTATCTTCTAAAGCAAGACATGTGGTATAAGGGCCTGGATTTCCAACACAAAGGCTCTGTGGTCTTCCCTTTAAGCTAAAAGCTTTGGATATGTGGGGATCATTTGCATTTTTCATAAATATTCATGAGCAAGAAATCATTTCCTAAGGTCTGAGAATAAGACAATTCTCTTTTCTGAAGTGACTCACCAGACTGATAAAAACACTAAACATGCCAGGTAAAGAAAAATGAAAAGTGATAATTCAGGATATTGAATTGATTCTGTTAATAAATTGGGAAGGGGAGGGGTAGTGATTCAACCATTCCCTCACCTACTCTGGACATTACACAGACCCTGAAAGTCAAATGATCTAGTGAACTGAACAATTGCTTTAAAAACTGAAGCTTGAGTAACTTGAGGTTTTGACCTCCTCCAGCAGTCCACAAAGGACTAGCTGGCAATAAGTCTAGACTTAACACTAATTAACATGTGGTAACCAAGGTGATAAGAATGGGGGGAGGGTTATTATTCTGTCTGTCCTTCTCCATACTAATTGCGTGATCCTGTTCCTCAGTTTATCCAAGTGGGCGATAGAACTGATTGCAATTGACAGTAAGGCCAGCCATAAAAAAAAAAAAAAAAATTTAAAAAAAAAGGTAAACATTTTCCAGTCCATGAATTTTTTCAATCTATCTTACACCTGGATTAGAGGTGGTCAGATTTGATTCTTTGTCCTGAAATATCCTATCACTCAAAGGGCAAACTGAAAAGGGAAGAATTCTGAGGGTTCAAGGAGCAGAATAGTCACCATGATCCTTGATTTTTATGGAACATGAGAAGACCCAGATGAAGCCTCAGGTATTTGTAGGCAGATCACTGGAGGATTCTGAGCTTTCTTTTCTTTGAGGTTCAAATCTTCCTCTTACAGGAAGGCTTTCCTCATCTCCCTCAAGTGTCCTCAAGTTATATTATATTTGTTTTTCTAGTAGAATGTAAGCTCCCCAAGGAAAGGGATCTCTTTTCTTTTTGTCTTTGTATCTCCCGTTTCTCTTGAAGTTGTTTGCACATAGTAAGCCTTCAATCAACATTGGTTGAGGCATTGGGGTGCAAGCATTGACTCTAGCATCAGAGGCCCTGGGTTCAAATTCCACTTTTGGTGCTGCTGCTTGTATGGCTTTGGGCAAGTAACTTAACTATACTTATCTCGGTTTCTTTATCAGTAAACTGAGTGTTAAACAGCTTTAGAAGTTACTTCCAACTCTAGATCCAGGATCCTATTAATTGAATGTGTCTCTCCTTGATCTCCCTAGATCATTGTGGGGGTGATTCTTCTCTACTATCTCCTTGGGCTTAGTGCCTTAATTGGAGCAGCTGTCATCATTGTCTTGGCTCCTATCCAGTATTTTGTGGCTACCAAACTCTCCCAAGCCCAGAGGAGCACGTTGGTGAGTGTCTTTAGGGCATGACTTTGTCTCCCTGCCTGAATACTCTCTCTTCCCATCAGCCTCAGATGATTATTCTCCACTAACTCTTCCTCTCTTTCTCTAGCTGAATCTTGGTTGAATCATATAGTAAGGAATAGAGACAAGGCTAAGACATATTCTGGATGTTCTGTTTTTGACTCAGTCCATCTGCATGCATGTTACATCCCATAAAGGAACTTTTCTTTCACCAGAATATGAAGGGAAATCATAAGGTTACATGATAGCAAATTACCTCCCAATTAACAATAGCTAACATTCATGCAGATACTTAGTATCTGTGTGACTCTAGAAAAGTCACTTACCCCTGTTTGCCTCAGTTTCTTACCTGTAAAATGAGCTGTAGAAGGAATGGCAAACTACTCCTTGCCAAGAATAACTCACAAAGAATTAGACATGACTGAAATGACTAAACAACAAATGTGTAAATTTTCAAGTTTATAAAGACAGATATAGATATGGATGTACCTTTGGATATAAACAAAATACATATATACATATATTATTTTATGCCCTCATGACAACCATGTAAAGTCGATAATGTTGCTCCATTTTACATTTGGAAGCATTGAGGCTGAGAGAGGCTAAATGACTTGCCTAGCTTCATATAGCCAGTGGCTGAGGCTGGATATACAGAGCCCCCTGATTCCAAGTTCAGCCCTCTCTCCACTGCACCACTAAGCTACCTCTACAGCATCTAACTCTCCCTCAGGAAACAGTCTAAATGATTCCCCCAGATTCTTCAGGGAACTCTCTTGTCATTGCAATCTTGAAGATTTCTTTTTCTTGTCATCTCACAGAGGATCCAAGTTCCAGTTAGCAAACCAAACAACACTGAACTGTGTGTTCACTCCTGTCTCCCCAAGGGGATGTAGAGAAGAAAATACAGAGTCTACTCTTAAGGATCTTATAGTCTAGCTGGGCAAACAAACACAAAGACTCAGACAAAACAATTAGCAATATCTAACAGAACAGAAGTCAATGTTAAAGCCTCACCTTTATATGAACTCACATATACACTTCACTTTAAAGTTTCCAAACGTTTCACAATGACCATATGAAGTATATGTTTCATGATTGCCCCATTTTACAGATAATGAAACTGAGGTTTGAAAGGTTTAAATGAGGCTACATAGCTAGCAAGTGTTAGATTAAAGCTTTCTTACTCTACAACCAGTGGTCTTTCCACTCTGCCAAGCTTCTTCCATAGGAAGGGCCAGCAGGATCAATGAAAGCTAGAGTAGAAGGTGAAGACTATGTGGAAGAGATAAACCCTCACAGCCATAGTGGGTACTAATTCTCAGAAGAGGATCATTTATAAGAAGACCAGAAGGATGAGAAGGGGTTCAAATGGCAAACAGAGGAGTTTTTTATTTTATTTGAGCCTAGAGACAATAGGGAGCCACTGAAGGTTAATGAGTGGCAGGGGCAGAGAAAGTGGAGATGACATGATCAGACTAGTTCCCACCTAACTCCATATGAATCTGACAGGAGTATTCCAATGAGAGATTGAAAAAGACAAATGAAATGCTCCGGGGAATCAAGCTTCTCAAACTCTACGCTTGGGAAAACATCTTCCGTGCTCAGGTGGAGATGACCCGTAGGAAGGAGATGACCAGCCTCAAGGCCTTCGCTGTCTATACCTCCATCTCTAGTAAGTCACAGAATCACAGAATTTCAGAGTCAGGAGCTCAGCAGTCAAGTAGTCCAACCCATCCCTGAAAATACTCTCTGCCTTAGCATATAGCCCTTATGATCTTAGCTAGCATTTATAGAGCACTTTACAGATATCCTAGTAGATCCTCCCAACAACCCTGGGAAGTAAGTGCCATCTTAGGGAGAGAGAGATTCTGGGAAAGTAGATGACCATTCTAACTCAATCCCTCAAAGACATGGTGAGGAATAGGGGGTCAACAGATCAGTCACTAGTACTTGTAGGAATTGGCCCTGAGAGGACCTCGGGGAGTAAGAAAGCTTAGATTTGGGGTGGGGGCTTAGGGAATATCAGGGTAAGGATATGAGCATAAAAGTAGATAATAGTATTTTTAACATTGTAGGAGTCCTTCATTCAGGGAGGTATGAATAACCAGGAGTCTGGGTGGCAAAGGTGGGGAAGACTCAGACATAGTGGGGAGCAGGGAAGGAGGGACATCATCTGAATCTCTGAACACCTGGAAAGGTATCCTACCCTGGCTTCTGAGGTAGCTAATGAGGCCCAATAGATCAGTCTAGTGATGTGGGAGATGAAGGGGAAAGAAGGAAGGAAAGCTTTAAAAATAAAATGGTATTTGTTCAGTATATTTGCTCTGGCCCACGTGTTTCTGTTGCACCACATTGAAAAGGTAGTGGGGGGGACAGGGAGGGAAGGAAATACCTTCTGGCTGCTGGTGTCTACCTCTAATGCCTGCTTCTCTCTTTTGGTGCCCCCACATCTCATGGAGTCAGATGTCCAGATACAGTTCATTAGGCTTGAATTTAATGGGGCATCTTTCATCTCTACACCCCCCCCCCAGTCACCTGAAGGATCCTGGAGCCAAGAGCTTTGGAGAAGTATTTCCTGATGGAGCCTACCTGGACACTCCCTTGATTGCAGTCAGGGTACACCCCAGACAGTGCCTTGCCTAATAAGGCAGGCTTAGAGGCAGACCAACTAGGCATGAATACCCAGGGGAAGTAGTGCCAGATGGTGGGAAACAGTGGAATCATCAATCAATCAATGGGATACACAATGTATCTAGCCTTATAGAAAGGGAAATAAGAGAATGATGAGACATAGCCCTTGCCCTTAAGGACCCCACAGTTTCCTGGGGAGGCAAGATTAATGTACATGAATCAATTAGAAAACTATTTAATTCAGACCATTGAAGTTTAGGGGAAAGGAGACAATGAGGCAAAGTAATCAGGGAACACGTCCTGTAGAAGGTAAAAGCTTAGCTGGACTTTAAAGAATGATTAAGGTTTAGATAAGCACAGCAGCAGATACTCATACTTCCCAGTCCCTCTTCTCTCTCACCATTAGAAGTCAGTTTGTCCCTGATTCCCTCTTAAAAGCTCCCTATTTAGCAGCCTGGACACCTCTGCTTCTATCTCTGACTACAATGTGAAGATATGACCATAATGCAATGGGTTTCTTTAGCCCAGGATGGATCCTGCTCATTCATCATCTGAATATTCCAATATTTCAGTAGAAAACATTGGCTCTCTTGTGTGATCTCAGCCTCCAAAAGGACCTGGCATCCTTAGCATCACAGGATCATTATCTTGAGATGAAAAGGATGCCAGGCTATCTCTCATGAGGAAACTGAGGCCCGTGGTGATTTGTTCAAGATCACAAAGGTAATAAATATTAGGAGGTATTTGAATCCAGGCCTTCCAGCTCCAAAGTTGGATTTCAACTCTTTCCCATGCTCAGTTCAACTCAGCAAACCCTTACTGAGTACTTGCTATGTATCCCACATGTGTGTTGGGCATCCAAGTGAATAATGCTCTGTGTATAGAGGAGCTCACAGAGTAATAAAAAAGATAAGATAGAGATCACTCCCACAATTTCCTTTTCTCCTGCAGCTAAATGGAACTAGAAGAAATCTCAATTGTGCTTACTGAGTACATTATAAATTAATGTTCTTCTGCTTCAACTGGACCTTCAATAAAACAAGGCAATTTTTATTCCTCCCTAATTGATTCCCTGTATCCCTCCTCACAAAAGCTATTCTAAACCTTCTCTTGAGAATAGCTAGCATTTATATAGTGCTTTAGGATTGCAAAGTGCTTTGCAAATATCTCATTTTATCTTCACAACAGCCCTGGGAGCTGGGTACTATCCTTATTTTATAAATGAGGAAACTGAGGTAGGTTGTGCTTATGTGATTTACCCAGGATCACATAGCTAGTAAGTATCTGAAGCTGGTTTTGAACTTTGGTCTTTCTCATTCCAGGTCCAATACTCTATCTGATCTTAAAATTCAGAAGATTAGACATTCTACTTTCAACAAATATTTTTGAGCACTAGCTGTGGGCAAGTTGTGATAAGACAGTGGGATATGACATCTATGAGATTCTCCTCCCTCATACTGGAAGCTTCCCAAGGCTAGGCACCCATTCTGTCCCCATACTAGTAGCTTTCCTGAGGCAAGGACTACAGCAGTCAGGGCTTCTTATGTTATCTTTACAACATAAATGTGAATGAGTGTCAGGAGATCGTGAGATCATGGTTCAGTATGTCTTTGGGGAATGGGGTTGATCATGCCCTTTGAAATATGGAAGCGTGGGAAGGTGACCACCATTCAATTCTGAGGATTCAGGTATTCTTTTCTTAATGACTGAAACTGAACCATGATCCCCAAGGTCCCTCAGAAGTGACTTTGGCAGCTGATGTCCTTAGCACTCTTTCCCCAGGGGAGGGAAGACAAGGTGACCTCAGTGCCATAGATCAGTTATAGTTTCTAATTCTTTGAAATCCTCCTTCATTATACCAGTTCCACAGAGGGTCACAATGGTAGATTGGGTGTCCTGTCACTGGTTTCCTGTCCCAGAACAGAGTAAGAAAAGGGAAATGGGTCTGGAGGAGGATGAGCTGATCAGCAATCTTGGTGCAGCCATGAATTCATTCAGTAAGAAACCCAAGAAGTCCCTGGAGGCTCTCTGAGCCAGTGCCAGATTCAGTCTGTTCTTTTATGTTTTGTGGATTTTCATAGACAATGGGACCTGGAACACCACACCAGGCCAATCTGTCAGCCCTCACTCCATGCAAAGTGCAGGATTCCTGGTGCAGGTGTGAATTCTAATTAGACTCAAGCTGGTATACCTCCAATATCCTGTCCTTGCCTCCCCCCTGCAGGGGAGCTGGCGGTGAGCAGAAGGCACAGTTGGGCTGCTGGGTAAAATATTTATTAACTCTGGAACCCTATACGAGCCTAGATTAACGCAGCAGCTTTAAAATGACTTGCAGGTGTTATCCAATCCCAGTAATATCGGTCTAACAGGAAAGATGGAAAAGAGGGTCCAATCTTAACAGCTTGGGGTGTCAACAAAAACACTGTCTTTGGAGTTGAAGTATTTGGTTTATCTCAGCTCTGCTAGCATCTTGATATTGGGCCAGTCACTTCCTGTCTCAGTCTCCGATCCCTTTGGTAAAATAAAGGGATTGGACTTAAAAACTATTTTATATGATGGATTTCTTGGCAACTTAGACTCTTTTTAGAATAATGTCTTTATGTTTTTAATTTATTTTTAATTTTGGAATAAAACAAGCATTTCTATGACATTGTGTAAAACCAAAAAAAGGGATACCAAAGGTTGGTAAAAATAAGATTCAAAGGGAAAACTGTCTACAACCTCTAATCCTAAGAGCCCTGGTTCTGTTTCAGAGGACCTGGGTCCCAAATCTCAATTTTGATGTCTCCTACCTGTGTGCCTGTGGACAAATCATTTAACTTCCCTCAGTCTCAGTTTATTCTTCTGTCAAACGAGGCAATTGGACTTAGATGGCTCTGGCAGATAACTGTGATGTTAGATGTGAGTCTAGGAAGCTACAAAGAATTAAAGCTAATATCTCCTCTCAATGAAAGCTTCTCAGATTCCTGAAATGAATTTTCATATTCCCCCATAAATTTTCTTTAATTCCTTCAACTGATCTTTGGCTGGCATGGTTTCAAGAGCCCTTCTACTTTCAACAAATATTTACTGAGTGCTAGCTGTGTGCAAGTGGTTTTTTGTTTTGTTTTGTTTTTTGCTGAGGCAATTGGGGTTAAGTGACTTGCCCAGGGCCACACAGCTAGGACGTGTTAAGTGTTTGAAGCCAAATTTAAACTCAGGACCTGCTGACTCCAGAGTTGGTGCTCTATCCACTGCACCACCTAACTGCCCCTGCTGTGTGCAAGTGGGATATGACATCTATGAGGTCCTCCTCCCTCATACTGGAAGGTTCCCAAGGCTGGGTAGATACCCCCCCATACTAGTAGTTCTCCTGAGGCAGGCGCTACAGCAGTTGGGGCTTCTTAAGGATGGGCATTATGTCATAGGACCACAGAGCCAGAATTAGGAAGCCTCCCAACCTTGTTTCCTCATTTTCCAAATACTGAGTTTCACAGTCATTAGAAGATTTGCCCAAAGTAGTTAAATATTAGAGCTGGGGGGCAGCTAGATAATGCACCAGCCCTGAAGTCAGGAGGACCTGAGTTCAAATCTGGCCTGACACTTAACACTTCCTAGCTGTGTGACCCTGGGCAAGTCACTTAACCCCAATTGCTACAACAACAACAACAACAACAACACATCAGAGCTGGGATTTGAACTCAGGTTCTCTGACTCCCAAGTCAGTGATTTTGTCCATGGTCAATTGATCTCTGCCAAATGTTTTGAGAAGAAATTTTTGAGAATGGTGCTGACCAACCTATCCTTTCCCTCCAGGATGCTGGAGAAAAGTCCTCCTGTATCACTTTATCAAACTTAAAAGTTCATTGGAGGGCATCCAAATGCACACACCTGGCTCCAACCTTGGGTATCTTTCCTAACTGGAAAAAGAAGTGCTTTTTTGGAGAGGGCGATGCAGTTGTTGTAATTAGTCTTATTATAATATCTGGCTTTAAGCAACTCAAAGGAGAATGCTAGATGCTAAATTAGGGGAGTCAAGGCCAGAAAGGAGGTGAGGTGAAGGGAAAAAGCTTCTGTGTATCATCACTGATCATGATGGAAAGCTTGCCAGGCCAGCTGTCTCTGGAAATGAGCCCCTGGGAAATTGAGCTCGACTTTTTTTTTTTTTTTTTTGCTGAGGCAATTGGGGTTAAGCGACCTGCCCAGGGTCACACAGCTAGGAAGTGTTAAGTGTCTGAGATCAGATTTGAATTCAGGTCCTCCTGACTCAGAGCTGGTGCTCTATTTACTGCACCACCTAGCTGCCCCTCAACTTCTCTACCATACGAGATATATTAATATTCTAGCATGAAGGACCAGAACTGAAGGGATTTGGGGGAAGACTTTGCAGGCAGCAGTCACCTCACATATCCAACAAGGGTGTCAACATTCACTCACTCCATCACCCATCTTAGGAGTAGTCTTTCCCTCCTAAAATTTCCTAGAGTACTTGGTCCATATTTTCCCTTTGTCTCCCATTCCATGTATATAAGCTTGTGTGTTTATGTATTTACCTTTAAAAGCTATTTATTTTAATAGCATACATTTTAATTAGTACTATCAAGTATTTTTCTCCTTATGACCCCCACCCTACAGAAAGAAGGAAAGAAGGAAGGAAGGAAGGAAGGAGGGAGGAAGGGAGAAAGAAAAGAGGAAGAAAAAGAAAGAAAGAAAAAAGAAAGAAAAAAAGGAAGGAAAGAAGGAAGGAAGGA
>JAJPUD010002948.1:132114-196007 GCA_023553655.1 Myrmecobius fasciatus
CTCCTCCCCATAACACTGAGGTACTTCCTTGTCTCCTCCCCATCACACTGAGATGTTGCCTTGTCTCTTCCCCATTGCACTGAGGTTCTGCCTTGTCTCCTCCCCATCACACTAAGGTTCTGCCTTGCCTCCTCCCCATCACACTGAGATGCTGCCTTGTCTCCTCCCCTTCACACTAAGATGCTGCCTTGTCTCCTACCTATGTCTTGCCTCCTCCCCATAACACTGAGATACTTCCTTGTCTCCCCCCCCCCATCACACTGAGATGTTGCCTTGTCTCCTCCTCATTGCACTGAGGTTCTGTCTTGTCTCCTCCTCTTCCTATCAAATATTCTCACTCCTCCTCAGGGAAGTGGCCCTATCCTTTATCATCCCTCTCCCTCTCTCCAGTGAGGTATCCTTCCACCTCCCCAGCAGAGTCCTCCTCTATTCTCTTTCCCCTGAGGTACCTGGTTCTTCTTTTCCATTCTCCTCTAAAGAGAAGTTCTCTCCTCTCTTGCCTCATGAGGTACCATCATCCCCCATTGCTTCTCATCTCTCCATTCTATTCAGACCAAAGGTTATGGATTCAGTCACTTCCTTCCACAACAGCTCCATCTTACAGTAGATTTGATGTCCATGGCTGGCTAATAGTCCACATGGCTACTCTTCAGTCAGTAAAACATGTAATCTGACTTGATATTTTATAAACACTATCTCACCCCACTTCCTACTCTATGACTGATTTTTTTTTAATATTTTTTTTGCTGCTCAGGTACTGTTGTTGATACCATAAGCCTGATTTTAGGAATGGGGATTTGAATAATATAGGAATTCTTGCCTGAAATAAATCCCTCTGCTGGTGCAGATTGATACTTCCCTACAACTTATAGTGTCTAGAGCACTTATGTGACTTGCCCAGGATCATCTAGACCAGAATAGGTCAGCAGCAAGACTTTAACCCAGAGCTTCTGGTTTTGAGGCTGAATCTCTATGCACTACACCATACAACTGCCTGCACTGATTGTTCTGATAGCAGCCTGGACAGATGGGAACCGGGAGGGGCTGTACTTCCCTCTGGGGTAGGAGGGGAATAGGAAGAAACAGTTTCTGGGAACTAGAGCCTAGATACACACTTG
Source organism: Myrmecobius fasciatus (assembly GCA_023553655.1). Lineage (NCBI taxonomy): Eukaryota > Metazoa > Chordata > Mammalia > Dasyuromorphia > Myrmecobiidae > Myrmecobius > Myrmecobius fasciatus. Next base: position 133,233 of record JAJPUD010002948.1, read on the forward strand.
AAATAAATTGCTAAATAAATACACTTACATCATGAACAGGTGCTAGAATGACTGGTTTTCCTTTTCTCTTGCTGTCTCTTAGGTTTTTTGAGACAACGCCACTCGGAAGCATTCTGAACAGATTTTCATCTGACTGTAACACAATTGACCAGGTAATGAAATCTGGGGTCCATGTGTTCAACAGGGAAAGAGAGACTGGGATCCTCCAGGGTCTTTTCTTAAATCATGTTATCCTATGAGTTAAGGGGGAGAAATTCCCTGCTAGAAAATAAGCAAACATATGCTCCCCCTGCTGCCTAACCCTGTGCCAGCCAGGTCCCAAAACATTTGATACAGGTATGCTTGAAAGGACCTCTCCTTTCTGTTACTGTGGAGTGACATTCTCCTGAATCATTATTCAGGAGGTGAAGTGAAGGACACAAGTATTTATGATCTTTTGGCAATCATCAATACAATCAATACAAATTTAGTGTAACCTGTCCTTCAAACTTCAGGCAACTCCAAGCACAGCACAGTATACTGGATCTTCCTGGGGATACACACACACACACACACACACACACACACACACACATACACAGAGAGAAACATAAAGAAAATCATCCAAGTAACCAGTTTCCCAGAAATTATACTGTTGTGCTATGACAAGGTCTCACCTGGGACTTTTGTTCACTCTCGTTTCAAAATAATTCTCTTTAAAAAGTCATGAGTAAAAGGCAATTCATGGAAGACCAGCTCCAAAGCCTCAAATCCCACTGCTTTTGTATTTGGAATCCTTGCTAATGGGGCTACCCTGATTCCTTGCTGTAACCTTGTCCTTGAGGAGTGAAACAGCTTTATTGAGAGGACAACATTATGACAAAGTTTGAGCAATACTTAAAGAGCTAAGCATTTTGTGTTGAAGTCTCAAAAAAAAGACTAAAATCTGTTCCAACACACACATGAATACATGTATGTGGCTGTGTATATGCATATACATACATGTATATGTGTGTATGTACTTATATGTCTAAAAATTATAAATTTCAAGGTTTGAAAAGTATTTTACAAATATCACCTCACTTTATCCTCACAGGAACCTTGGAAAGTAGGTAATATGACAGATGAGTCAACAGAGGCAAGTGTAAGCTAAGTGACTTGCCCACAGCCACTCAGCTAGTAGGTATCTAAGACTGGATTTGGATTTAGGACTTTCTGACTTGAGGACAGAATTTCTATCTACCAAGATAAGTAGTTGCACTTCAGGTTCCAATGTTAGAAAACAACATACAATAACTTTTGTCATAGAGAGGACTCAATTCAAGATTTATTGATAGCCCATCATGGACACTTGTACCGAGTGCTGAGAGGGATACAGTAGATTTTTAAGATACAGAGTTTACTTAGAGAGACCATACTCCCATCAGTGAAATGACTAGCAAGTAATTAAAGTAATTTTGAACAAAGGTGCCAAATGCTTGATGCAGATAGAAAGTGACAAAGCTGTATTTGGAAGTTCTTTCAGGGTAGAGGGATGGTGGCAGTGACCCTGAATGCAGGTACAGGAAAGAGCACAGATGCCGTTATCCCAAAGTAGGGGAGGGGAGAATAACAGCAGTAGTCACTGATGTACAGGGGACAGTCTGATGTAGTAGGGAGGACAGTGGTCCAGCAGGTCATTTGACCAAGCAAGGATGCAGCTGCTCCTTCAGGAGAGGAAGCCACCCTTTGCCCAGAGACTCTGTTGCTGCCTTCAGCAGAGTGGTAGGAATGCACGTATTAGAAGAGGGGGTCTCTTGAAATGGAAGCTGAGATGAGGGACTAGGGGTACCACATGGTACAATCCAATGGAGTCTATAAGATAGAAGGGAATGGACAAACTTTCCTCCCCAGAAGAAGCACTCCCAGTGTTTGTGGTCTAGAACAAAGCTCCATTTACCTTACCTTAATTACATCTCTGGGATATATCATGAGTGGCCAGGAAGGAGAAGGTCATGGTAGGTTAGTGAATTCTGGAAAACTAACAAACACTTCCTATTTGGCCATTTGCCCCAATTCTTTTTCCTCTCTCTTTCCCGATCTTCTTTCAGCACATCCCTTCCACCTTGGAGTGCCTAAGTCGCTCCACAATGCTCTGTGTCTCTGCACTAGCGGTCATCTCCTATGTCACGCCTGTGTTCCTCATCGCCCTCCTGCCTCTGGCCATCGTGTGCTACTTTATCCAGAAGTACTTCCGAGTGGCATCCAGGTGACTTTTGTTTCTTGAAAAGATTTTTTTGACCTCATGGGAAGTTGGTTCTGAAAGTCATTGTGTACGTAATTCAGTCTACAATCATCTGCATTTGGCCATGAGAACATTCTCAACAGGAAGCTCCAATGACCTACGGGTGGGAGACCAGACATTGAGGATAAGGAAAAGCAAGATACAGGGAGAAGGAGCCTGTTGGTTAAAGATGATCTGTTTCAAGAAAAAAAAAGAACCTTTGGCAGTCTGCAAAACCTTTGCAGACCAGCTGGACCTTGCTATAACCCAATGGTTAGGAAACACTGACCTGTAAAGTCTATACACAATTTCAAAGAAAAATGCTTTTTTGCTTGCATTATCTTGATCGCCCAGATAATTTTGCTGCCTCTAAAAACTGGATGCCCACATGAAGAAATTCTACAATTTCTGTTTTCAGTTGGCATTGATTAAACATTCCATGTGGTGTTTCTTCAGAGCTCACTTGGGCCACTCAGGGGACTGCCTTGACTCTCGGTCTCCTCCATTGGATGTAGAGGACTTACATTCAATAGGCAGAGAGACAATTGTCCCATCTACTCTGTACTGTAGTAGGGACACAGAGGGCATACGCCAAGGCCATCAGGATCCTACAGTGTATTCCCCAAAGGGTGGAGGCTGGAAGATGGGAGATGCTTAGGTTGCCATGAGAACCATCCATCCCTCCTTAAAGTTGCTAGTCAGATCCATGACATTGGTGTTGCACTGACCCCTTTTTGTGGCTTCTTTAACATCGAGCTTTTCACCTCAGATCTCATGGGCTATTCCTGGGTGATCTTGGAAGAAATATCATGAGGAATATTTAGATTGAGAATTCTCAGTGGCATAATGGATTGAGTACCAGATTCAGGATTCAGGATGTTATTTGTTCAAATCCTGCCTTAAGCCCTTTACTAGTCACATGACTCTGGCAAGTCACTTGTCCTCTTTCAATTTTCTCATCCATAAAGTGAAAGGGTTGGAATTGGGGACTTCTAAGGTCTAAATCTGTGATCTTATTCCTCACTGGTACCCTTCAGAGACTGTTCCAAATTATCTTGTGATACCTAGATTACTGGGTCATTGAAGGGTAGGAAGGGATTATCTGTCTAGGTTTCAAACACAAACATACTAGCCCTATCTCTACTACCTTCCTGGCTGTTTCCAAGCCTTACCTTCCACATCTGTAGAATAATGAATGTTGGGGCAGCTAGGTGGTGCAGTGGATAGAGCACCAGCCTTAAAGTCAGGAAGACCTGAGTTCAAATCTGGCCTTAGACACTTAACACATCCTAGCTGTGTGACCTTGGGCAAGTCATTTAACCCCCAATTGCCTCAGAAAAAAAGCACAAAAAAATAATAATAATAATTTCTGCCTCCAGAGATGTCATGAAATTCTAGAAAGCCAGCCTTAGAGTCATGAATTTAAGTTCAGTCCCATCTCCAGCAGCCTAAATCTCTGGCCAAGTCATTTAATATATTACTGTTCCAGGCAATTAAGACCATAAATTATAGAAATGTTTCTGATCTGCATCTGTAGAGGGACTTCCCCAAAAAGTGAAATCATAGGTCTGATCCAAAAAGAAACCTGCCTCCTCAGGGTGTTTGGGTTACTTTCAAAGTGGCTAGATGGTAAAGGGGATAGAACACTGGGCATGAAGTCAGGAAGACTGAGTTTAAAGCTGGCTTCAGATACTTACTAGTTATGTGATCTTTGCCACATCACTACCTCTCTGCCTCAGTTTCCTCAACTTAAATGTGGATTACAATACTTACCTCCCAGGGTTGTTGTAAAAATCAAATGTTATAACATTTGTAAAGCAAAAAGCACATAGTAGGTGCTATCTAAATGCATATCCCTTTCCCTTATTCACTCAGGCACCCACAAGAAAGTGAGTTAAGGCCATCATTATTGCCTCTTTTCTCACAGGGACCTGCAGCAGTTGGATGACAGCACCCAGCTACCCCTGCTTTCCCACTTCTCGGAGACAGTGGAAGGTCTCATCACCATCAGGGCATTCAGGTACAGGCCCATCCTCCATCTGGGGAAGCTGTTAAGAGCAACACCGTGGGGACAGGGGAGATCAGGTCATGTACCATCTGGGCAATAGCCCAGACACTGGCAGAGCAGTGACTGACCTGCATCAAGATCCATGGGACCCACTATGACCGCTGCTCCTGGGTGGAGCATGTTGGGGTCAATTGCAATGCAAGGACAGTGTAAAAAAAAGAAGGTCCAAAAGGCATTGGATCTTTTCTGCTGGGCCACAGAAGACAAAACTTAAAAAGAGTGGGTTGAAATTATAGAAAAGCAAATTTTATTCAATGATAATGAAAAATCTTTCTAATAATAAGGCAACAATGTATACTGGGGAAAGAAAAAATATGTAATGTCTCAAGTCAAAGAACATGAGTTTAGATTCCATTTAGAAAATCTGTGTGACTTTGGGCAAATCAATTAACCACTCTGGACTTCCATTTTCTCATCTTTAAAATGACTAGATGAACTCCGAGATCCTTTTGAACTGTATTAAGATAGGAAGTATTTAAATGTGAAATGGCTTGCCTTGAGTATTAGGGAGTTCTCACGGTAACTATTCCCCAGGAAGAAAAACAATAGGACAAGGATTCTTGATCTAGGCCTGTTACTATTTGTTTCGTATTTTGATGACTTTTATTTCAATGTAATTGATTTCTTTTATAATCCCATGTGCTTTATTTGATGCATTTGCAGACATTATTCTGAGAAAGTGTCCCTAGGCTTCAGGAAACTATCACAAAAAAAAAGTTTAAAAGTTCTGGTATAGTACATAGTAGATATCTAATAAATGTTTGTATATTGGCTGATTGACTGACATAGGAATCAGAGACAGTTGTTATTGTTCAGTCATCTCTGTCACATCCAACTCCCTGACTCTATTTAGGGTTTTCTTGTCAAAGATAGTTTGCTATGTCTTTCTCCAGTCCATTTTACAGATGAGGGAACTGAGGTAACCAGGATTAAGTGACTTGCCCAGGATCACCCAAATAGTAAGAGTCTAAAGCCAGATTTGAACTTGTGAAGATAAGGCTTCCTGATTCTAAGCCCCATGCTTTATCACCGTGTCACCTCGCTTCCCTAGAGGTCCTGGATTCAGATTTTGCCTACCCCTTAATATTTGTATAGTACTAGTGGTGATGATGATTTTCAGATCTGAGTCTATGGTCCTAAGTGGTCATTCAACTAGTGTTTTAAAAGGGATTCCTATTCTGATATGAATTGAGCTGGATGACTTCTGTGATTTGTTCCAACTATGAGGTTCATAGGATCACAGATCCTATGAAGTTGGAAAGAGCCATTTAGTCCAACCTTCTAATTTTACAAATAAGGAAACTGAGGCCCATGGAGGTTAAATTACTTGTGTTCAATATCACATAGGCTGGTATTTGAATCTAGATTATCAAGACTCCAAATCCGTTTCATTTTCCACTCGGTTTATGATTCCATAAAGAAACTAGCCCCACTCCATGGACCACACTGATCTGAATTGTCTTTGAATTCCCTTGCTCCTTCTTAGAACTGGTTCTTTGTTTGGAACCCTGAGGCTTGCACTTTTCATTATATTTTAAATTAAATCTCCACTAACCAACAAAACTCTATGTGAGGCACTGCCCTAAGCTTCCAGATCTTCTCAAAGTTGTTTGACTCCTCTGAGTTCAAATATCCACTGCCCCCAAACCCTAATTCCTCCTACTACCATTACCATAGCTAGATTCCCAATTCTGACATATACTTTCTGCTCCCCTTCCTGCTCCTACTTTAAGTTGGCCCATATCCCTCTAAGTTCATATTATATCCAGGTCTCTTAGCAGGGCACAACAGAAAACAGCCTATTTTGACCTAGAATACTCACAAACCAGCTTGCTGTTTTCCTACCTGGACTTAGGACGGTCTTTGTTTGTCAATTCTTTGATCCTTGGCTCATTCTCAGCTAATCAGGAAACTTTCTGAGAGCGTGGATCAGGGGTCTGCCCACTTTTCCATGTAACCATTTGCTCCTTAACCTCTCCCACTATCCAGCACCCCTACTAATGGGAGGGGGAAGATAATACCCAACAAATCCAGTTTCCCATCACTTCAAAAATCAGAATAATTTAAGTCAACCAAAGTTTATAAAAGATAATTCTTTTTCTCATAGGTAAATCTCAGACACAGTCACAAATGCAGATAAGCCTCAGTCACGAGTGACCTTGAACATCTTCTCCTCTCTTGGTCTCAGTTTCCTCTTTTGTAAAATTAGGAGCATGGATTATATGATCTCTCTGTTCACTTTTGACTCTAAATCCTATGAACTATTCAGTCAATCAGCCAATAAACAAACATTTACTAGACATCTACTATGTACAAAGCCTTGTGCTAAATTCTGGTAAAATTATCAAGTTTAGCTGGGACCATGAAGAATTTTTGTTCTTAAGTAAATTACAATCTGAGAGACCTTAGTATGTGACACAAAGCTATAACCAAGGTAGAACATCTGGGATTTTGTGCCAGGCCACTGGATTTGAGAATGCACAAACATTAACATGTATTTCTTCAACATCATAGAGGCTACTGTAGCAACAAATTCTGCTTCTTTGTATAAAAATTATTGTTTTTTCTTCTTTTCATCTCATGAATTAGAGAGTTGATCTGAAGATAATTTGATCCTGTTTGTCCCGGGTATCAAAATTCCTTATTACAGAGCTCTGATTACAAGGTACTAGATACTAAAGTACAGGAGTATGAAAAAAGGAGAAATGATTTGTATATCAGTACTGTCCCTGACTCAGGGCCACATTAAGAGGGTTACCCCCTGGGGTTTTTCTGACCACACATTCATACTCACAGATACACACATCTAGGTAAAAGAACACAGCTGGGGATGGAATAAAGGGAAAATGAATCTGGTTTGCTCTCCGCCATCCTATGTCCTCATTATAGCATGCTACCTCCTTAGTCTATAGCATTTCAGGAGAGAAGTAGAGACCAGATGCTCTCTCAGTGGTCCACTTTTCATCTCTTCTTCCAGATACGAAGCCTTGTTCCAACAGAAACTTCTCAAGTACACTGACTCCAACAACATTGCCTCACTCTTCCTCACAGCTGCCAACCGATGGCTGGAAGTCCGAATGGCAAGTCCAGACCCTTTGGGGTATAAAAGGAAGTTTTGGGGGTGAGAGTCAAGGGTGTATCCAAAAGTAGTCTTCAAAGGTGAGGGTGGAGAATCAGCAGATGAATTGATTAAAATAAAAAAGGTGTTTTGTCATAGAAAATCCAAATTGTCCGCTTAGGAAGAGGAAAAGGGAAGTAAGGTGGAGCCATCGTCCTCATCTTCATCTTCCTCTTCCTTGCTGTCATCATTTATATAGTTCTTTAAGGTTTGCAAGCATTTCACACGTTACTTTATTTGATGCTCATAATTGGTGAAATACTGATATTGCCATTTTGCAGATAAGGAAACTGAGGCACCAGGTGGTTAAGTGATTTACTCAGACTCACAGCTAATTAAGTGGCTGAAGTACAATCTAACTCCAAATTCAGTCAGCCACCTCACTGGAATTATTTATCTGTACAATATAAACCAGAATAATACTAAAAAAATTAGAAAGATACTAAAAATATAAATCAGAAAAATACTAGAAAGAACTTTAGAGATCTCTCAGTGGAGCAGTTTCATTTCTCATTCTTGGTTCACCCAACAAGCATTCATATGCTGTATCTGGGACCCTTCCCTGGGTACTGAGAATATAAAGAGAAATATAACACAGGCTCTCATCTTGAAAACTTTGGAGAAATTGCTTCAAAAGAAGTAACCCTCATAGTGGAGGTGGGATAGAAGTGGGGTCCATTCAGGGATAGAGGATAATGAACAAAGCACAAGGATGAGAGAGGATGGGAAATAATGGGGAGGGATGGGGAAGGGACAAGGGAATCTAGTTTGACTGGAGCATAGAGTATATGAATGCAAATCATGTATGATAGGATTGGATTAAATAAGCCTGGAGCAGATGACTTATTCAAAATGTCCCAAGTAGAAAGCAAAAAAGCCTAGATTACAGCCACTTTACTTCCAGTCCCTATGTTCTTCCCACTTTTGAGCACTTTGACAAGACTGGACTCCTCCTAAATGAGGGAAGGAGTTATATCACAAGCCTTCATCATCCCTTGTGAAATGGCAGATCTAAATTACCCCCTACTTCTCATCCTTCCTCATCTTTCTTTTCTCTCCCTTCGTGTGTATATGAGTATATATACAGTTGAAGATGTATATGTCAAGTATGGTAATTCCCACTGTATTTGGGGTGTATTTGGTGTAGGTATGAAGTGTATTACTCACAGAGAGACTCCGTGTGTGTAAGCGTGCGTGTGTTGTATGAAACCTTAACCTCTGTGGATACGGAGGCTATCTGAGGAGCTCACCATGCCTGAAGAGCAATCTTGTTCTCCCAGGAATATATTGGTGCCTGTGTGGTCCTCATTGCTGCTGTGGCCTCCATCACCAAATCCTTGCACAAGGAGCTGCCTGCAGGGCTCGTGGGATTGGGTCTCACCTATGCCCTCATGGTAAGTGACACAAAGTAGATCCCCTCTCCTGAGGGTGAAGAATGGGAGTCCCTATCCCTAATGAGTCACCAGCACCACTGATCAGTGTCTCCGGGCCCCCAAATCTTTCAGGTTAGAGTCACTCATGACTCACTTTGCTTAAAAAAAAATTACTAGACTTCATGCTGTTCCATATTTTCCCCCCATTAAAAGGGGGTCAAGGATCAGTGCTGGAGCTGGGCTGGATCAAGAAATGATACCTCTTACTCCAAAATTGGATATTAAAAGTTTGTAGTCCAAAAAAAAATTTATAGTCCAACAGTCATCTACCAATTTCTTCCACACCCCATTTAGTATTGTGTTGGGAACAAGAGTCCCCCAGGCAATTCTTCCCTGTAACCTATTCTTCCAAATCCCTTTTCCCCAATTATATTCTCCCCATACTCTTCTAGCTTTTTCTTCTTGTAACAACTTTAATTTCAATGCCTGACTTCAAGTTTTAGGGCTGATGTCATCACATCATCCCTGTATTCCCCTAGAGACAGAAAGCTGGTTGAGCTGACCCTCTGCTCCCAAATCCATCCATTAATAAATGTTAAGTCCTATGTAGTAAGCACTGTGCTAAGAGGTAGGAATATAAGAAAGGCAAAACAGTGCCGGCCTTGAAGAAGTTTACAGTCTAGTGGATCTCAAAGTCCTAGCCACAACTGCTCAGTAACCCCCAAGGTTGTTTTGTATTCTGTTGCGCCTGCCATGAAAGACAGTGATCGCCTTTCCATGGCCCGTTTTCTCCATAGGTGTCCAACTACCTAAACTGGATGGTGAGAAACCTAGCAGACATGGAGATTCAGATGGGAGCTGTTAAAAGGATCCATGGGCTTCTGAAAACTGAAGCTGAGAATTATGAGGGGCTTTTGGGTAAGGAGACACTGGAGGAAAGAAGGATGAGAGCCTTTGGGGTCAAGGAATTCAGAAAGTTCTGGATGAGGTGACTCAGAGGGAGAGTGAGTGACTATTGGGTAAGGGAGGTCAGGGGAAGGAAGAGAGACATGTGGTGAGGGAAGACATGGGGAAGAATGAAGGAGTGCTTCAGGGTGGGGACAAAGCTAGGGGCTACTGAGTGAGGGCACAAAAATTAGGAGAGAAAGGGAATGACTGCTGGGGTGGAGTGGGATGGGGAGAGCAGATAAAGTTTCAAGAGAGCGGGCATACAGAATGGGACCAGGTTACATTGGGGTCTGGGAACAAGAACCATTTCTGTTGGCCCTTCTCTTCCTTCTTCCTTCTTCCCACCACCTTCTCAGCTCCATCCCTGATACCAAAGAACTGGCCAGTCCAAGGGAAGATCCAGATACAAAACCTGAGTGTTCGTTATGATAGCTCCCTGAAGCCAGTCCTAAATCATGTCAATGCCCACATCTCCCCAGGACAGAAGGTTAGTACAGACCCTTAGTGTTGGGGGGAATGGATAGAAGGTTTGGGGAGAGGGGAAGAGAAGAGATGAGGTCCAGAGTCACATGACTTCATGCCAAGCAAGGTCCAGTCCTATACCTGCCTTAATGCTCAACTTTCTTGGTCTGAAATCCCAGTCTCCCTCGCACAAAAAAAAAAAAAAAAAAAAAAAAAAAGGCTTTAGTCCAACATACACATTTTCTAGGATTAGTGTCCGTCCCTATTGTAGCCTCACAGGAGCTTAGAGTGACATATCCCTTCCCCCTTTTCTTGTACTGGGCCTGGAGAAACTTAATGTGAGTGTTCCCTGTAGCAAGAGGAAAAAGGAAGAAAGGAGATTTCTTCAGATCACCTCCCTCCCTAAGATGAGGAAGCCCAGGTTTTCTCTGCTCCTAACTATCTCAATGGATCCCTTGCTCTTTCTGTCTCTGTCTGTCTGTCTCTCTGTCTCTGTGTGTGTGTCTATGTCTCTCTCTATCTCTGTCTCTTTCACTCTGTTTCTGTCTTTCTGTCTCTCCATCTCTTTCTCTTTGTCTGTGTGTGTCTTTCTCTTTTCTCCGAGACTCTGACTCTCTCCTTATCTCTATCTGTCTTTCTTTGTCTTGTTGTCTGTCTTTATCTCTCTGTGTGCCTCTATCTATCTCCGTGTTTTTCTATGTGTGTTTCTGTCTCTGTCCCTCTCCTTGTTTCTTTCTCTGTCTTTATCTCTCTGTATATGTCTCTATCTCTGTCTCTATCTCTGTTTCTCTCTCTCTTTCTCTGTGTCTCTGTTTCTATCTCTCTGTGTGTCTGTCTTTGTCTCTCTGTTTTTCTCTATGTCTCTCTCTCTGTATCTCTGTCTCTATCTCTCTCTTTCCCCCTTTCTGTTTCTGTCTGTCTCTGCCTGTCTCTGTGTGTCTCTCTCCCTTTCCCTTTCTCTTTGTCCTTGTCTTTGTCTCTGTCTTCCTCCATCACACTCTGTCTCTCTTTAAATTTTATCCATAATAAAAATAAGAATAAGGCAGTTCCTTTTGCCCCCTACCAGAGATGCCTTCCTTCATAATACATAGCCCTGTACAGGGAGACCTGATCCATTCCCAGACAACTAAAATACAAACAATAGAAAATAATTTATGAACTTCCAGGCCACCCTTGGCCGAGCTCTTCCTAGAACCTGAACAAAGACCAAAGGTAAAGTTGCTTGCATTCCCCTGGGAAAGTATGGTCCACAGCTTCTCCCAGAGCTAGTCCTTGAGTCCTCCCTATTGCAGATCGGGATCTGTGGGCGAACAGGCAGCGGAAAGTCATCCTTCTCTCTTGCCTTCTTCCGTATGGTCGACATGTTTGAAGGTAGGTCTTCCTTCTCCAATACTCCCAATAACTCCCCACTCAACACTCCCTGACTGCCCATCACCCCACAGAGCCCACTGCTTAGAGAAAGGGTCAATTCTCACTGCTGTACCCTTTCCCCCATAATCATTCTTTCATCATGAGGAGCTCTGTCTGTTTTTCTGTCTAACTTGCTATGGATGCTCCAGAATGTATATGAGGTTTGAATGCTTCCATGACACTCATGGCCTCAATTCACAGAGTCAGCCACATGGCCTCTCCCTGCTTCCCAGCTAATCCCTTCTACACAGGCAAATTGACCCTCCAGTGCTAAGCACAGTCCCTCTAGGTAAGTTAACCCCTGGTTAATACAGGGAGGATCGTCATCGATGACATTGACATTGCAAAGCTGCCCCTGCAGACCTTGCGATCCCGACTCTCCATCATCCTCCAGGACCCCATCCTCTTCAGTGGAACCATCCGGTGAGTAGCATCCCAGAGGAGAAACAGAAAAGACCAGAAATGCTACCATAAGGGGAAGAGCTCCCCTCAAGCTCAGGAACCTTATGGTGTGTCCCATGTTCCAAAATGTACCCTAGCCTGGAAATAAAGAAATTTCAAATTCTAGGGTAAAGATGTGCAACCTTGAAAATATACCTTCCCTTCTCTAGAGCTTGGTTACCTCATCTGTCACAAGAGGTCATAGAACTACAGCATCCTTTCCCAACTCAAAGTATGTTGCAGGCAATCTATAATGCCCTCCATAGCCTCAGTAGCCAAGAGAGTAGGAACAAGGAATGAGGGAAAAGGAAAGTCAGAAACAGGAAGAAGGAGAAAAAGAAAGATGAGATCATTTTTAAGACTGTAGATTTTGATAATTTTGTAGATTTAACTTCATTTTTCATTAACTTTGATTTTTTACTCCCCTCAATTGAAAAAAAGAAAAGAAAAAGAAAGCCGTTGTAACAAATATTCATAGTCAGGCCAAATAAATCCTCACATTACCCATGTCTGAAATTTATGATTGATTCTATATCTTGAGTCCATCTCTGTCTCTCAGGAGATGGGTAGCATGCTTCATTATCATTCTGTAGAATCAGCCTTGGTCATTGATCAGAGTTCTTCAGTTTTTGAACTTTGCAACACCCATTGCTATTCTATAAACTGCTCTGCTGGTTCTTCTCATTTCATTCTGTATCAGTTCATATAAATCTTCCAGGTTGCTCTGAAAATGTATTGATTGATTGATTTTTCCCAGGTTCACACTCCTAGTAAATATCTGAGGTAGGATTGAAACAGGATTTTTTTGTTTCCAAATCCAATACTATCTTGTTAGCACTAAAGTAACTTGGCTACACTGGCTAAAATTAAGTTTTTGGATGATGATAAATTTGGCCTTGTGGTTTTTTTTTCACTCCCTAGGATGATTCTGCTATTTTTTAAATAGAAAGTAGTAACTGCCTACTCCCCCAACTCCCTGAAATAACTTACCTCTCTAGTCCTCAGGTTCAAGCTCATATCCCATCAGAGATCAGAACTCTTCTAGGTCAACTGACAGATTGGACTAGATGCCTCTGATGTCCCTTCCACCCCTGAGTTTCCATGCTGTTGTGATCTGCATTAAATTAAGCTTTTACTGAGCTCTTATTGAGGACTCTAAAATATATATTTATAGCCATAAAACACACACACACATACACACACACACACACACACTCACACACACACACACCAGTGCCTAGCATTATGTTGTTAGTTACTCATTCATTTGCTCATTCAGCAAAAATCTTCTAAGGACTTTCTGTAGAGTTTTAGAGGTGAAAAAATTAATTTTAAAATATTCTATGAAAAAAAAAATTTAAAAATGATAAAAAATATTCTCTGCATTCAGGGAGAATACAATCTCATTGGAGAGATGAGATATGCATACCATCTGTCATAGGCAGGCATCATGTCAACTTTTTCATGAACCCCAAGTTTCTAATCTATCAGATCTGGAAAAGGGTGAATGGAAAACTGGGAATTGCTTGAAGCACCAAAGCTAAAAGACCATCGGGGAGAGAGTTCCCACCCTTCCACATGATAGAAGCCACTGCTTAGGGATCCAAATCAGCTAGAATTAGAACCAGAGCAGTATTGTTCTCAGACAAGATAGGCTGGGAGAACAACAGCAAGCATTCAAAGGACATCCAAGATGGCAGGGACCTCCATGGTCATCTATCCAAAAAGGAATCACCCTGAAAACATCCTCATTGAGCAGATGAATACACCAATGAAAAAGAAATCATTCCTCTAAGGGCTCCCCATTCCACTTTAGGACAATTCTAATTGTGAGCAAGTTTTTTTTTTGTTATATCAAACTGAAATCCAGCATCTCTCTGACTTCTATCATGGGGTCTTAGTTCTGCCTTCTGGAGCTTAACTGATTAAGTTAGATCTCTGTTTTGGAGCTCAGTGGAACAAATAGAATTTCTATTCTATATGACAACTTCTCTTCAAATACACTTCAAATTTCCCACCTCAATTTTGGCTTCTCCAGGCTGATCATATCCAAGTTCTTTGACCAGTCCTAATGTCACAGTCTCCAATCTTCATGGTGCCATGGATTTATAACGAGGAGACAAAGGCTCTGAGATCATATCCTAATGCTGTGTAACATGAAACATTTCTTAAACTTTCTGGGCTTCTGTCCCCTCATCTACAAATGAGGGGGTTGAACCAGAGAATGAGTCATGGATCAGAAAGGTAAGAAAAGGTCTTCTCCTGAGGTGAAGTGCCCTTCCAACTCTAAATATATCTAGTCTGTGAAGCATCCTGGTCACCTTCTTCTGAATACATACCAGGTTGTCTATCTCTTCCTAAAATATAGTGCCAAGAACTGAGCACAGCACTCCAGATGGGGTCTGACCAAGGCCAGAAGTTCCTCCCTGCTGATATGAGTTGGAAGAGGATTCCAGATCTCTTCCCAGCCCCAGCCCTCTTGGCAGTGACTTTGGGTTGGGTGAGGCTGGGCCAGGCCATTTACCGGCCACTCATTGGGATCTCTTTGCTGCTCTGCAGGTTTAACCTGGATCCAGAAAAGAAGTGTTCAGACAGCACCTTGTGGGAAGCCCTGGAGATCGCCCAGCTAAAGCTAGTGGTGAAGGCACTACCCGGGGGGCTAGGTAACTGTGCCCACCCCCACCTCCCTGCATTGGCTTCCTACCAAGATGGAGAGAATCCTGTTCTATAGGGGCTAGGCTGAGGCCAGTCTACATGAAAGTTAGGATATAGATCCATCTGTTCCCCCATAATTGCCTAATTCTTCCCTGTAATAACTCCTAGAACTCCGTTTCAAAGCCCAGGAGCAACAAGCACATTAAAGAAGTCAAGGCTTTCTGATAATAATGAATGAACTGTTTAGACTGATAGCGTCACAATATTCCTGGACCCATTGTTTTTCTACAGCATCTTTCACTCTTGTCCCATACCATTCATTTGTCCATTCTTGGAACCCTGGAAATGGGGAGAGGAAAGTGGGTTGAGTAGCATACACACAAGACATAGATACCTTAAGCCAGACAGTGTCATAGTCAAGATTGCCCTTGCCCATAGGACAGCTGGGCCCTCAAATAACCAATCAATCGATCCAGAGTTATTACAGCCAGGTAAAAGGAAGGTCTGGACTAAGGTGTGCTTCAGGAAGAACTATCTCCTTTCTTTCCCACATCCTACCACAATCCAGGCCTCCAAAAAAACAAGATCAGTCCAATTCTCAGTGACATAAAACCACCTAGTGACCAATGATCAACCCCTAAAAATACATATTCATTCATTCAGCAGTATGTGTTAATGTTTACTGTATACCAGGCACTGAAGAAGCAAAGAGAGAAATGTCCTTGCCTTCATGTAACTTATAGTCTATCATAAGAAATAACACATGCATCTCTAAGTATATACAAATCACATATAAAATAAATACAGTTCTTGTAATAGAAGAGAGGCACTAATAATTGGCAAGATCAAAAAGGGCCTCTCATAGAGAAGTGGCACTTAACTGAAGCTTCAAAAGAAAAGACAACAATTCTTAAAAATGGAGCTAAAGTCATACACACACACACACACACACACACACGTCATTGCTCTTTTGCAGATGCCATAGTCACAGAAGGTGGAGAGAATTTCAGCCAGGGACAGAGGCAGCTCTTCTGCTTGGCAAGAGCCTTTGTGAGGAAGACGAGCATCTTCATTATGGATGAAGCCACAGCCTCCATCGACATGGCCACGGTCAGTCCTGGGGATCTAATATCAGTCCTAGGGATCTAAGATCAGTCCTAGATGGTGATGGTTGGGGAGTTGAGTTGAAAGGAGAGGAGGGAGGGAAAGCACTCAACCC
Source organism: Myrmecobius fasciatus (assembly GCA_023553655.1). NCBI lineage: Eukaryota > Metazoa > Chordata > Mammalia > Dasyuromorphia > Myrmecobiidae > Myrmecobius > Myrmecobius fasciatus. The sequence goes on from JAJPUD010002948.1 coordinate 149,169, forward strand.
ATTAGCGCTTAAACAGAAATGATGTGTTTGGGAAAATGAAATGGAGAAGAGAAAATGAACTATAGTATTCCAAGTTCATGCACACATGTATAAAATAATGCAGACATGCTTCAAATCAGTATTAGCCCTGCCTGGCACACAGTAGGTTTTTGATAAACGTTTGTTGGTTTATCAAATGATTGTTGATGAAACAGAAAACTAGCCGTCCTCAGTGCAGAGTAGCCCTCTCCTGTTTCCAGAGTGATGGTTGTAAAATAATATAAAATAGTGATAGGAAGTACTAAGAATTATAGTTTTCATACCATGTGTAAAATTTAACTATAGGTCCTATAAATTTTTATATAAATAAAACTATTGGTCCAATGATCAGCAAATTAGTGTTACCATTGGAAAAATTAAAACTCATATCACTATCAATATTCTCATGAGATCAAAAAAATTAATGAAGATATAGGTGAATAGAAGACTGGTTCACAGGTTCTTCATGAAGAACTAATAAATTAGTTAACAGACTTGCTTTCAACTTGTGCCCAAAGTCATCAAGAAATATCATTTCATGGGAAGCTTTGCATATATTCATTCAGTATTCCTGTTATGTATAAGAGAGTATTATGAAAGTGTGATCTATGCACCAACATTAATTGCAGAAGATGGAAAGGTAGAGAAAATTTATGAAGAATTCAGCAAGACCCTCCAAAAAGTCAAAGGATATTTTGATGCCTAAATATGGAGATGGATATAAAAGAACTGAAGGAGGGAGGAGAAGGGGGAAAAAAGGAAAGGGGGAAGGGAAAAGGAGGAGGAGAAAGAGAAGGAGAAAAAGGAGGGGAAGAAGAAAAAGAGACAGACAGAGACAGAGAGAGAGAGAATGAAAAAAAGGAATTGACTATATTTTAATAAACAGGAAACAACTGGTTACTTAATGTGGGAGTCATATCAGAATCAACTCTCCTTTGCAGTCATGTCATCAACTAGTTAGATCAAAGGTCAGAATCAATATTGAATTAGCAAAAGATTGAATATATTGCAAATAATTGCAATAGTTTCTCTCTAAACTATTCACACAAAAGTCACCAATGCTGGGGGGGGGATGGGAAATGGAAAAAGGCAAAGATTATCACCATTTTCTATGGAAGTTTAACCAATGTAAAACTGTTAAGAGACCAATAAAGCCTATAAACATTGATTTTCTTGACAAGTGGAGAAATATGGAATCTAAATGAAACACTGATTTAGAATACAGACTCATTTTTAAGATAAACCAGAGAAAGATGGTGGAAGACAACAAGGATTATCACTCATAAAAAATTAAAAGAAATCAAAGGAAAAATATATCCACAGAAACTTGGAATGAAACTCATGGGGTTATAGTATGTATCTTATTTAAGATCATAAAAGTATAGCAAAGGATTGACCAGAGGATCCTTGATCGATTCTACAAAATCAGCTTATTGAAATTACAAGACATAAAGGGCAGATAATAGAGATTATGATATGTAAGGATGTGCCCCTTTCAGACTTAGAGTGTCCAATCCTAGATGCTATCTGTTAGCTCAAAGCAAAAGCATTTTCTAAACTGGAATACTAAAAACAATAACAATGAAACTGTAATATATATGCTCTAGCCCTCTCTTCCAAAGCTATACCAGCTACATCTTCTCTCAGGGTTGTGAGATGTTGAGGTATATCACAACATGTACCCCCACAAACTTGGAATACATATGCTGTCAGCAGAAAGGTTTTATACACTTAGAGTTCACATGCAGAGAGGCACATGTGTAGGGAATGCATGTGTCCAAGGTAAATTACAATCCCGGTCTTTTAGGACCCCCAGATCTTCTAGTGATGTCATCATATTCCTCCTTTCAGGAAGCAGTGTCTCAGTAAATCACTCTGCTAAGCCCCATAAGTCATCTCTGACACTGAGGGAAAGGCTCCAAGGCTAGACCAAGGTCTCTGCTGTTAATAGTTTCAGTCCCAGCTGAATATCTTCACCTGGAAGAGTCGTTAGAGGTTGGTTTTTCTGTTTCAGTCACCTTATTTAATAGACAAGGAAACTAAAGTTTAGGAAGTTAAGTAAATTACTCTTGAGCACTACAGAATATATTTGGAAAGAACAAGAACCCATACCCTAGAACATGCAGTAGCATCAGCACTGGGGCCTGCTTTCTCCTGAGAAAGATCTGACCTCTTTCTGCTGACCTCATAAAATTCCTCTTAATAGCTTTCTCCTGGCTCAATTCCATACCTGGGCCTTGGGCTAGCTCTCTACTGGGCACAGTCTCCTATGGTCATATGCTTCTATTGCAAGATGCCAGCACCAGTGACTGGAGATCAAGGAGGAAGAGCAGAGAGAAATCCCTTCCCCTTCCTCACAGCACCCTAGATGAAGCACAAAAGAGAAAATGCAGAGTAACTTTTTGGTAATTTCATTCAGTAAATGCCAGAACTGTATAGTTCACCTTTTTAAAACCACAAGGTATATGGTTTCTCCTTAGCTTCAGTTCCTGAGTCTTCCATATGTGAATAAGTATTAAAAATCTGAAAGGAATCACTCCCCTTATAAGGGGCAAATTCATGGCTCCAAGTCTAAAAGGAGGGCATTGTCTCTCTTACCTGCTTTGTAATCTTGTAATTTCATCCAGTAGATAGGGAGGATTTAATTGATCAGAAGTCCCCTGATCAAATTTCAGATAAGATTCTTTGATGAATGAAACCACAGAGATAACATTATTCAATGAAACTTTAATTACTAGCATCCTCTAAGATGTAAAGCAGATGTATATTTGCCAAAATAGTTCACCTCAATCATGGCAAATGTCTTGCCCAAAGACCAAACTGGAGAAGAATTCTCTATAAGTAATAAAAGTTTTCCAGAAGTTCTTCATAGAATTTGGAAGCAGAAAAGGAGCTCAGAAACCATCTAATCCAACCCACACATTATAGAAATCCTCACTAGGATTCTATCCAGCAAATAGTTGTCCAGACTCTACCTAAAGAGTTATAAGCAGGGGAAATTCACCATCTCTCAAAAAAGGTCACTCAATTTTTGGACAGCTCTAATTGTTAAGAAGTTTTTTTTTTTTCTCATATCAAGTCTAGATGCGTCTCTTTGCAACTTCTACCAATTTCTCCTTGTTCTGGTCTCTAGGATACAACAAAATCAATCTAATCCCCTCCTTTCACATAGTCCTTTAAATATTAGAAATCATATCCTGTTTGAGGATTGTTTTATACTTAATGAATCAAGTCCCAGAATTCTGCACAGCCCCCTTGATGAATATTCAAAAGAGATCACCATAGCAATCAATTTAGAAAAAACTAAATGGATGAAAAATGTCTTTTGTCCGATCTATGACATGTAGTTAAATGGCTGGTCAACCAGGAAAATGCATAATGAATTACGCTCCAAATTGAATAAGACTAAAATGCATTTGAGAAAATGTTCAGTTCTTTTAAGGGTTCCCAATCTGTCCCTTTTCACAAAGCTTTATCTTTTTTATTCATTTTTCCTCCTTGTGATGCCATATCCCTGTAAATCTTGGAAAACCCAGAGGACTCAAAGTTGAAGGCAATTTAAGTAGCCATGGAGAAATGCAAGTGGGCACAAGTAGGCTGCAACTTTTTTTCCAATAATGGTTCATGCAAAAGAGGGATATAATTGAGAAAGTAGATCATTGAAAAAAAAAATGAGTTCATCATGTAGAAAGAGCAAAGAATAAAATATGGGCAATAAGATGATCTACTGCTACCCTCATAATATAAAAGGACTCAAAGGAAAACCTCCAAAAAGGATGCAGGGATTCAGTATGAAATATTTGTAGAAGAAAAGAATCAAGAATCACAAAGAAGGAGGAATCATGGATAGACTGGGCTCCACAACAGCAGAAGAAGTGTCCAAACCAGTGAAATAACCAAGAACTAGCATGGCATGGTTGAGAACAGACCTTGCCAAACCATCCTCCTTTGTCTTTTTTTTTTTTTTTTTTTTGGACAGGACTAGTTGACTGGTAATTCAGGTATCTCAGAAAATAGCTTAGATAATGAACCCAAGTTGGCACATAATGGTTACTGCTTCTTTTGCTGACTTTTGCATTTTCCCTTTATTAAAATCTTCTAGAATTTTGCCAGGAATCAAAGTCATTGCTCTATTGTTTGAAGAGTCGTCTTCTGCTTTGTCTAGGTAGCACAGTGGAGTGTTGGACAGCTTCTCTTTCCATTTGAATCTAGCCTCAGATACTAGTTATATGACCCTGGACAAGTCACCTACCTCTCAAAGTTCCAAACCACTCTCTAGGACTGTTAAGTTACAAAGAAGGTACTAATCTGCATTAATAGAAGTGGTTTCCCTTCCAGGGAATTTCCCTTCCTTATACCATGGAAATGCCAGGTGCAGACCCTATCTCTCCAAAATGTTGCCAAATCTTGTCCATTGCTCCTTTATAATATCACTTATATATGACCCCTTCATTCTTCTGCTACTGCCACCATCCTGGTATATGCTGTCCATTCTTGGACTGTCATTCCAATAGCTGGAGCTCAAGTCCAGAAATTCAAGGCTCATTCCCTCAAACCATCTTCTTTCTCAGCTGAATTATCCTCCCAGCTGTTCACTTCCCATGCCTTCTTTTTAATCTTCTAAAGCAATGATGTTGACCTAAAATAGAAATGGAGACAACTAACCCATACATAAATATTCCTCTGGGCAGCATATTGACTTAGTTTTAAAATACAACATTATCTGTGTTTTTTATTATTTTGTTAACTATTTCCTAATTACACTTTAATCTTGTTTAGGCTCAGGGAGTATTGTGGGTTTGGGCTGCATGTTTGATACCTCTGAAAGCTCCTTCCTTCATTTGCCAGCCATGAAATCAATACCACCTATGATCATATAGTCTTCATTTTTCTTGCCCAAGACTTCATAATTCCTAAAGATAGTCTCTAGTTATTTCCCATCAGTTTCACTTGTTTCCGGGTGAATCTGTAGAAGTAGGAAACAGTCATCAGATTTGACGTCTCAAGATTTTTCTATGGCAATCTGGATACATATGCCTCAGGAAGTCAATATATTCCTCAATTATTCATGTCAAACTGATACATGGCTACCTCAAAACACTTTATTAGCACTCATCCTCTTAGGAAGCTGCTTGTTGTTCATCATCATTCCATGGAGCACAGGAAGTGGTTTTTTCCTCAGAATCCAGCTTTATCCTTTACAGAAGAAGACTCAAACCTATTGATCATCTCCAAAAAACAATAAATAGTTCTTTTTCCCTCATTATCTTTACTATGTCACTTTCTTTTACCTTCCAACCTCATGACATAGATTCAGATGGCCCTTCTATTTGGATGGCTCCTTTTACTTTTTTCCTTCTTTGTTTTTTTCTTGAGTCATTTTCTCCCTTCTTTCAAGGAATGCTTCACCTACTTGGATAATCTACAGAATAGAGATGTCTTCCCCGAGCCCTTTCAACATTCTCCTCTAAAAGGGGGGAGGGACCACCGTGCTATTTGTACATATGTTGTTTATAATTGGTTCTATAAGAAGCATAAATAGAGCATGATCTCTGTAGCTCATAGAAACATTCCCACCATCTTTTTTTACATCTGCTGAAGCTGATTTTCAGTTCTCTTTGACTCTCCTTGCCAACTCTCCCCCATTACTTGCATAGTTAATTGCTTCTTTACTGCATAAAGGATGGGGCAGGATGCCTAAGGAAGGCTCATTTGTTTTTTGAATTTTGGATTGTTTGGGGGTTTTTTTGTTTTTTAACTAAGTGTACCTACCCTTTTCTCCCATTATTTAGCACTGCTTGCACAGGTAATTTTGAGTTTCAATTATAAGCTCAATAACTATTCTAATATGCTACATGCAAGGTCTTCTGTAGGAATCCAACTTTCAATAAGTTCTTGCCTCTTCCTTTTTCATCACTCCCTTCAGCATTTGTCAAGTTCTGTGTGCCTGAATATCTTCCCTTTTAGCTCAAATGTGAGGGTACAGGTCATAGCTTCCCTCCACATTCTCACAATCAGTTCAGTCTCTAAAATCATGGACTTTAGAAATGGTTTCATAGGGGGAATGATAGTAGACAAGAGACATGGTGAGGAGGGAAATCAAGGCAGTAGTGATGAGAGATTGTCTCCCTTAGATGCCTTCATGCCAGACCAGGACCACTTTTTTGCTCAGCTGCAGCCCCCTCAGGGGAATGACCAACACAACTTTCATCCCTTTTCCCACAGGAGAACATCTTACAGAAGGTAGTGATGACAGCCTTCGCTGATCGCACTGTCGTCACCATAGCGGTAAGGAGGCATGATGTACCCAGCCTCAGGAAGGAAAGATCCCCAGGGTGCACCAAGTTCAGGGCTGGGGCCAAAGTCTTTAGAGAAGCCATCTATAAAAACCATTCCCTGTCTTAACCATATCATACACAGGGCAATCTTTTCCTCCTCCCATTCCCCAACTCCCAACCTTGCTACACCAATAAATTCAGTTTAGTTAAAGTCCTTTATGTATGAATTTGAAGTCCATATTTAAAGTCCCTTTAACCAAGTATGGATAGAGGTCTGACCTTGAAAACCTAGATTCAAGTCCAAAATCTAACTATGTGACTCTGGGCAACTCATTTAACCTCTTTGTGGTTTAGGCAACTCCCCAAGACTATATTTTGTTGAGAAAGTGCCAACCTGCAATGATAGGGGTTTTCTTTATCTGGGAGTTCCCCAAACCAAGAAAGGAGAAGGGCCAAGTCTCCTCAACCTGGTCTCTTTTTAATCTTCCATCCAGTAAGGGGGAATATTTTTGATTGGAGTCTGCATTGTTTTGACTTGTATTCCAATTATCATTGGTATTTCTCATGGTTCTTCCTTCATGCTCTCAAGGTTTCTCCTCACCCTGGCTTCCAAGGTAGCTAGGACAAGGGTAAGGGAGAGGTTGGCTTGTGGGTCTCTGGCTTCTTAGAAAGTTTCAGTTGACCCTTGATAAACCATTCCCAAGTCTCTGAGTTCTAAAGGATTCTAATCCCATTGAGTAAATCTAATAAGAAAAGCAATAATAATCATAATATAATTAATATATGTATTAATAATATAATTGCTAAATTATTAATATGTTATATAATACTATATCTTATTAAATTAATAATAATATAATTGTTAAATCAGCATTTGTGAAACACTTTAAGGTTGGCACAGGACGTCAGATAGGTATGTTGATTCTATTTTGACCTCGCTACAACCCTGTCAAGTAGATGCTAATATTATCCCCATTTCACAGATAAGGGAACTGACACTGAAAGAGCTTAAGTGAGTTGTTCACAATCATGCAGCTAATTAAGTGTCTGAGACAAGATTTGACTTCAAGAGTGCTGACTTCAAGTTCAGCACTCAATCCATTATGCCATCTAGTTGTTATTATCCCCAAAGCAGGGAATAGATGAAAGTGATTCGTTTTCTATCATCTTGGTCATTGAGTTATTCTAAGGTGGGTGGTAACATGAATAGGATGGAAAAGAAGTGGCCCCAAGAAATATCAAAAGCCCAAATGACTTTCCTATTAGGTGAATGAGGAGCCCAGTGCCCACATGAATCTAGGTAGACATAGATTGCGTTCAATTTTGATGTGAAATTAATTATCTAACTTGTGGGTAAGGAACAAAAAGATATTAATTAACAACTTACAAGACTCTGCCCTGCTTTGTGACTCTAGCTCAGTCACAGAATTCCCTCATCTTGTCAACCCTGACCCTCTGATCTTTAGGAAGGAGATGTTCCCTTGGAACAAAAGCAACTCCTGATCTATGATGGGGTACAAGCTTGAGTATTTGGGTAGAGACTTGAGTAATGGGTTCTGTCTTTCAGTTTCTAGTTCAGATTCTTATTTCTGCAGGTTCATCTCAGCTCCATTTAATGCCCTTCTAGTCCTTCCTCCAATACTCATTCCCTGCCCAAGCTCCTTGAGCCCATCTTATCCACTTTCCTCATACCTCCTATCCACTCATGCCTTTATCTTCCAGTGCTAACCATATTCCCCTTCCCCGCATAATTATGGATACCCTCAGCCCTTCTTTCCCTTAGCATGTGCCCCAAGAGCTTCTCCTAGTTTGCTGAAACATAATGGCCCCATCTGGGCTTTCTCTCCCCAGCACCGGGTGCACACCATCCTGAACGCCGACCTCGTGATTGTGATGAAGCGTGGTGCCATACTGGAATATGATAAGCCGGAGGTGCTTCTCAGCCGCCCGGACAGTGTCTTTGCATCCTTTGTTCGAGCTGACAAGTAACCTGGGCTAGAGTGACTCCAAGTGCCATTTTCCTCCTCTTTGCCACTTCATCCAACCTGGATTTTCTAGCTATGTAAATCATTTGTAAATAAAGAGATTAATTATTTCCTACCAGATCCCCAGAATTCCTATGGGGCTCCTTCATATTCCTCTTCATTGGTGGGTAGAGTTCTTAGGAGCATGGAATCCCCCAAAGCACCAGCCTCTTACTAGAGAAATGCAATAATACCTCAATTTTGCATGTGTCAAAGCATGTAATCATGGAGAGAGAGCTTGCCTCAAAGCCAAGAATCAAATTAAATCTCTAATACATAATGACTATGTGTCCCTGGGCAGATCACAATCTAGGCACAATCTAAGTCACAGGAAGGTGCCAACCTACACTGGGCAAGGAAGTTTCCTCCTCTGGGAGTTTCCTATACTGATGAAATCATAGCTCTACTTTCTATTTCCTATTTAACACCATCCCCAATGGCCATTCTATGTGGTGTGGATGGTGATTGGTCTGAACCCTGAAAACTCTTGAGGATACATGAAGGATGGCACAGCATACCTGGTGTGTTCTCTGGGTTCCCCATCACTGCAGGGTTGAAGGATGGGGAGAGAACTGCAATAAATCTATATCAGAGAAGACTGGTCACTGAACCAAAAAGATTTTAAAAGAAATGGTTCTTCCCTCCCCACTCTTCCATACTCCAGAATTCTTTTGGGTGTCTCTCTCATATGAATGTCATCACTCTCTCTGGGATTTTCCTTAAAGGGGTGAGGAAGAAGCATGAGGATGCACACTGTTAGATTTATAATTTGCATCCAATTCAACAAATACTTCTTAAGCTAGTAGACCAGTTAAGCACTTTGATACTTCAAATACTTGTAATTTCATCATTGTGGATCTCTCTTCATCAACACAGATCGTGATTCCACAGTAGCTGAAAAATTCAGCACCCTGTGACAAATTACCAGTGAGTTTGGGCACTTTGGACCTTGGAGCAAAGACCTACGATCCATAACTTGGCCCATCCTTGGAGCTTTCCAATTGGGTAGTACTTTATATACTATCAGCAAATAGCCTCAGAAAGGTCAGAATGACAGAAAGATCAGAGTAAGACTTATAATTAAAACCTGTGAAATGTTTTCTTTAAAAAAAAAAAAAGCCTGCATTTTGAAAGAAACCAATCTTTGATATCATAATGAAGTGAGCTACTCTCTAAAGCACAGCATAACAGAAAGATTCCAATCATGGAGGCAATCTTTCTAGGCCAGGAGTTCTTAGACCTGAGGCCTATGAACTTGGTTTTTAATATTTTGGTAACTGTACTTCAGTATAATTTGTTTCCTTTGTTATCCCATATATTTTATTTTATGAACTTTAAAAATGGTGACAAAATAAATAATGCAATAATGTGTGATATATTATATATATTATCATATGATTATATAATAATATATCATATTAAAATAAAATAAATTAATATAATATCAATATAGCATATATTATTATGTTAATATTATATTTATATAAACATATATAAAATTAATGTGAAGTATTATGAATTACATATAATATCATAATAAATACTATAAAGAAATGAAAAGAAAAATGTGAAAAAGGGTCCAGAGGTTTCACTAGTTTTCCACAGATTTGATTCCATAACACACACACACACACACACACACACACAATGGAGAGCCCTTGATCCTGTCTAGTAATTTAAAATCACATATTTGATTTTGAATCTGTGGAATAAAAAATACAACTCCAATTTCTGCCTGGATTGTCACTTCCCTTTGCCTGGTTTCATTTCAAATGCCAGATTTGTAGTTTCTTCACAATGTTTTAGGGCCCAGTTTCTTTCTACAGGACCAATGGGCAATCTTAAACTCACCCCCAGCCAGATTTTCATTGGTCTACTAACCTTGCCTTCAGAGACACTGGCTCTACTGAAATGTCTTCATTTTTTGGAGATGACTATGGGTTCTCAAAAGTAATATCAATCAACAAGCATGTATTAATCCCTTGCTATATGCCAGGCTTCGTATTGGAGACAGAAAGACAAAAATGAAATAGCATTTATCCTCCAGGGGCTTACATTCTCCTATAAGCTAGAAAAGCTGACTCACTTCACCTCTATAAGCTTCAGCTTCCTCATTTATAGCATCAGTAGTTTAATCTTTAAAGATCCTTTCAGTTCAAGATTCTGTGACATTGTAAATGGTTCCAATGACTACTGCTGAGGATGTTGCCCAGGGACCAACCAATATGGCTAAGTTTAGAGAAACATATCACCAGCTTAACTGTCCAAATGATGATTTTTTTTCAGCCACTGTATTTCTCAAAGATTTATCTAGAGAGGAGCTGTGATCTGTAGTGGTAGAGGGACTAATCACACAGGAGAAATCATAAGCCACTGCTATTTTACAATGTTAATCCTTGGGGCACACCTGGAGTATAAATTTCTATATGAACTTATCTCTGACTTTCTCACCTTTGGATTCTCTACAATCTGTTTCACTCATACTCGAGATGGTCATTTAAAAAAAATATTCACTCATTGAATTTTATACTACTGATGAACAGTTTCCCAGTTCAAGATCCTGAGTATATATTGCTATGTGGGCTCATTTAGAAAGATACTGTAATCACAAAGAAAACCCAGGACTACCTAATTGGAAAAATCAAGGATAGAAGATAAATTGGGCCATTCTTCCCATGTTCATCTTCATTAAGGGACAAAGACCCATGAGAGAGATCAAGATGCTGGCAACTTAATCACAGACTATAAGAGTGGATATTGCCTGCTTCCACCCTACACATACACAAACACACAAACACACACACACACACACACACAGCCAGGGATCAAGTGGACAGAATTAGGACAAATGATCACAGCTCACATTCTCTCTTGTCATGCTTCTGACAGCTCTGTGAAGTAACAAGAACAACATTATCATCCCCTTTTTACAGATAAGAAAAATAAAACTCAAAGTCATAGACATGGTAGGTGAGAAAGTTTGGGCATGAATGCTACTCTCCTGATTCTAGGTACAGTGCTTTTAGAAGGGAAGATAAGGAAAAAGACACCTATGATCCTGGATGTATGCATGCATGCAGACACAGTTCCTGTAGCTCCTGTAGCCAGCCCCTTCCCCAGGATCAGAAGGGTCACCTCTAGTAAAATCCATGACTTTGTGAGGTTCTCCATAGCATGATGAGTCATGAGAAGAGGTGAAGCCTCTGGAGGTGTTTAATAGACCAATGAAAACCTAAGAGGGAATTTGACACTTTCAGTTGTGGACAGAAAGAGGGCCCTAAAACAGTGTAAGGAAACTATGTCAGCAGCATTGAAATGAAACTAGGCAAAGAAAGATTGAGTTGGAAAAATTTAGAATTCTATTCTTTATTCCACAGATTCAAAATAAAAGCATATGGAGGCAGCTAAGTGGCCCAGTGAATAAAACACAGGTCCTAGAATCAGCAGGACCTTAATTCAAATTCAGCTTCAGATATTTACTAGCTGGGTAACCCTGAGCAAGTCACTTAACTCTGATTGCTTTAAATAAATAAATAGATAAAAGCATATAGATTTCAAATAATGAGTTTTTACTGTTGAGTCATTTACAATTATGTAAGACCTTTCATGACCCCATTTGGAGTTTTCTTGTCAAAGACACTGAAATGGTATGCTATATTCTTCTCCAATAGACTAGAACAAGGGCTCTTGATTCTTTTGTATTCCTTATAGTCTGAGGTCAAGCATAAATGTGGTATATTGATACATTATAAATGACATTATTGTGTAAATTGGATTTACATACTACTCTCCTAAAATCTCATCCTCACTGTGTTGTAGAGATGACTCTGGGTCTTCAAAGACAATGCCAGGTGAGGGCAAATTCTGGAAGTAATTATCAAGATGGAGAGCCTCTCAATTCAGGCCTGATAACAGGCTCTATGTTTGCTGTCTGAATACCAGCCTAGCAATGCCTAGGTAGGCTCATCAAACCATACTGACCACAATATAATGAATTTAGTCATAGAGCAACTTTCTAATAAGTTCTACTTTGAGTACACATGCAAAAAAAAAATTTACAGATAATAATGACACTTTTGTAGACTACTCTTCACAGCAACCTTGGGAGGTAGGTGCTATCCCCATTTTATAGAGAAAGAAACTGAGGCAGACAGTAACTTGCCCATGGTTACACAGCTAATAAGAATGTCTGAAGCTGGATTTGAATTCTGGTCTTCCTGACTCCAAATCCAGCACAACACTCCTAGCTACTTATTTGCACTTCAGTGGAGGAAATTATGTTTACAAAGATTCACATCTCCATTCTTTCAGTCCAACACACTGTCACATAGCTGCTTTCAGATATCTGAAATATTGAAGAAAAATTGACTTTTTGAAAATTGAATCTAGTAAAGAATTCAGCATTTAAAAGAATTATTTATCATTAATATAGCTATTATGATTCTTTTTTTAAGCAAAGAATCTTTCTCTAAAGGGAATGCTTACCTTTTTTTATACTTTGGGATGCAAAATAAGGGGAAGTGGACTACATGACCTTTTGGATTCTTTTCTCTGGAGTTTGATTGGTATGGCACTAAATAAGTAGATTAATTTAGGTAGTATTGTCATTTTTATTATATTCGCTCGGCCTACCCATGAGCACTTGATATTTTTCCAACTGATTAGGTCTGACTTTATTTGTGTGAAAAGTGTTTTGTAGTTGTGTTCGTATAATTCCTGACTTTCCCTTGGCAGATACATTCCTAAATATTCTATACTATCGACAGTTATTTTGAATGGAATTTCTTTTTGTATCTCCTTTTGGATTCTTTTCTACTCCAAATCTATAATCCGGGTTTGCTTTAAAAAAAAAGGGGGGGGGACACCTGTAAAGCTTAAATTCTAAGAGGAAAAGCAACGAGGTATATGCCTCAAGAGTGTCCTGAATCCAGGAAATGGGTAGAACTAGCTGAATATATTCAAGTGAATGAGCTTCAGGAAGTCTGGATCCTGGTTCTGCCACCAAAAATTCATTCCGTGACCGTGTGCTGGTTTTTTTTTTTCCCCTTCTCTGAGCCTCAGTTTCCCAATCTGTAAAACGTTCTCTAACAGCATTTGCAGCTCAAGTTTCTGAGTCTATGAAAGGCAGCCCCTCCCCCTCTAAGCTATGAAATACAGAAATAGCGGCTGCCTACTTTCCCTCAGTCATTACGTATTTGGACTGGCAGCTGGGAGGAGAGCCGGGAGCAGGTAAGTGGTTGGGAGCTGCCGGCGTCTGGGACTTCCTCCACCTCTCTCCTCCCCCAAAACAAGCAAACCTGACTTCCCCCCCTCCCCCATGCGCATGCACACATACACACAAGTATGCACACACACACAAACACACACATACATAACACGTTTCCCAGGCGTCCCCCGGGTCCAAGGGCGGACCCGGGAGGGGGTGGAGCTGCATCTTTGCAGCGTCCCCCTTCTCCCCGCACCCCCAGTCCTCCGCCTTCCTCCTGGCTGCGGCTGATCCCGGGTCAGAGTCTCCCTCTGGCGGCCTCTGGGTCCCCGCTCCCACCCCGCTGCAGTCCGGGCTGGGACTCCGCACTGACATTCACCCCGATCTCGTCCTCCAGCTCTCAGCCTGCGCCGCTGCTCCCGCCACTGCTGCAGACTTCATCTGCAACCCTCCCTCCCTACTGCAACTCCTATTCCCACGCGCGTCCTCCGACCCCAGCACCTCCAGCCTCTTGAGCTCTTACCTCCCTTAGCCTCAGCTTCATTCCCATCCCCCAGCCGCAGCAGCCTCCCGGTACCTCCTCCGCCATCACCCCAGCTTTCTGCATCTCCCGCTCCCGTAGCCTTCCATCCCCATTTCTACCTCCGCCACCCCGCACCAGCCTCCTGCAGTTCCTCCCTTCCCATCTCATCCTTTAGCCTCCCTCAGTCTCTACCTTCCTTTCTCCTTCTTCACCTTACCCCCAGCCTCCCTCTTCTCCTAGGCCCCCAATCGCCACCCCACTTCCCGCTCCCATGTACCCTTCTGCCCTCGGTATGTCCCCAACCAATTTTCTCCCCTAGTCCACTCCGCCTTATCTCATCTCGGCAGGGTCCCCAGCTTTCCACCTCCCTCCTGGAGCCGGGACCCAAGCCGAGGAGTCAGGGGGCGCTGGATAGAGGGACAGACTGCCAGGCTCGGATACGACACTGGGCCCGGCACTGGCGCGGAGGGCGGGGTTAGGGAGCAGCGGCAGCGGCAGCGACTAGAGGAACAGCAGCAGGTGCTGAGCTCAGGAGGAGGGGGAAAGGAGGAGGCTCTGAGCTGGAAGGGGCGGGAGCTGAGCTGGGGTGGTGGTTGGAGAAGCGAAGGAGGAAGAGGTCGGGAGTCCCGCAGACCCTGTGGAGAGAGGCACGGGACGCGGTCAGGGGGCTTCCGGTGAAGGAGGCTGGGACTGGTGGGAAAGGGAGAGGAGTCAAGAGAGAATTAAGGCTGGAGGAGGCTGAGCGTGATGTGTGGGATGGGAAGAGTGGCCAGGGTCCGTAGGTAAGGGGATAGGTTCGGTGGGTGAGGCCGGCGGGGATCAATGTGAACCAATAGAGAGGCACGAGAGATGGCTGGGGTAAGAGCAGTGTGCGGGAGGTGAACTCCTGGCAGCCACATCAAGAAGTGGGGGAGTGAGCCGGGGCCCCAAGAACAGGAGCTAAAGCGGGTGGGCCATCGCCTGCTGGACCACGTGACTGCTTTCCAACTCTGACTTAGGGTGGAAGAGGTGACAGGAGCAGAAGAAGGTGGGTCTGGGTGGGGGATTGAAAGGGGAGGCAGGGCCGGGCTGAAGGGACCGCCCCTCCCCATGGGGGAAGGCTAGGGGAAGGTCTAAGCCATGTTGTCCCGCAAGGGGATCATCCCTGAGGAATATGTCCTGACTCGACTGGCAGAGGACCCCGCAGAACCCAGGTACCATGCCCGCGAGAGGAGAGCCCGCTTTGTGGCCAAGAATGGCAACTGCAACGTAGCCCACAAGAACATTCGGGAGCAGGGCCGCTTCCTCCAGGATGTCTTCACCACCCTGGTGGACCTCAAATGGCACCACACGTTGCTCATCTTCACCATGTCCTTCCTCTGCAGCTGGCTCCTCTTTGCTATGGCCTGGTGGCTCATTGCTTTTGCTCATGGCGACCTGGACCACAGCACCCGAACTGAGGCTGGGGAGAACGATGCTTCCTTCATACCGTGCGTCACCAGCATCCACTCCTTCGCTTCCGCCTTCCTTTTCTCCATCGAGGTGCAGGTGACCATTGGCTTCGGGGGTCGCATGGTGACCGAGGAGTGTCCCCTGGCCGTCCTGGTGCTGATCGTGCAGAACATCGTGGGGCTCATGGTCAACGCCATCATGTTGGGCTGCATCTTCATGAAGACGGCCCAAGCTCATCGCCGGGCAGAGACGCTCATCTTCAGCAAGCACGCGGTCATCGCCATGCGCCACGGCCGCCTCTGCTTCATGCTGCGCGTGGGGGACCTCCGGAAAAGCATGATCATCAGCGCCACCATCCGCATGCAGGTGGTCCGGAAGACCACAAGCCCGGAAGGCGAGGTTGTGCCCTTGCACCAGGTGGACATCCCTATGGAGAACGGGGTGGGGGGCAACAATATCTTTCTGGTGGCTCCCCTGATCATCTACCATATCATTGATGCCAACAGTCCCCTGTATGACCTTGCCCCCAGTGACCTGCACCATCATCAGGACCTGGAGGTCATTGTGATTTTGGAAGGCGTGGTGGAAACCACGGGTATCACCACGCAGGCTCGAACCTCCTACATTGCCGATGAGATCCTCTGGGGGCAGCGCTTCGTTCCCATAGTGGCCGAGGAGGATGGCCGCTACTCGGTGGACTACTCTAAGTTTGGCAATACCGTCAAGGTGCCCACACCTGCCTGCACTGCCCGACAGCTGGAGGAGGACCGAACGCTTCTGGACTCCCTCCCTCTCGCCTCTCCCAAAGGGCCCCTTCGGAAGAGGAGCGTGGCTTCGGCCAAGCCCAAAACCAAGCCCAAATTCAGCATCTCCCTGGATGCCTTATCCTGAGGCCCGCCTTCGCTGTTCAGGCCACTCAAACTCCCCAGGCTTTCCTCCCTCCCAACGCTTCCATCTTTGACAACTTATGGCAGAGACCTGATCCATCAACGCTGCATGAAGGAGGTGGGGACCGGCCTTTAGTCCGCCAGGGCCCTCTGTTTATTTACTGAGCTGCTAGGACCTGGCAGTGATTTCAAGGCTTCAGTGTCTCCTGACTACTGCTCAGGGGTGTTATGGGGTATTTATCACTGAGCTATTTATGGGCTCACCAGGTCTCAGCTGCATTCAGCTATTTTTGTTTCTGTTCTTCCCAGCACCAACACAGGACTGGCTCAAGCTCCCTCCAAGGCAAAGGAGCTCTAGACCGGCTTGGGGGAAGGGAGACATGGGACAAACTCCTAGTCTGGGAGTCGGGGCCCAGAGTCAGGGCTAACCTGTGAGCCAGCAATCGGCCCAGGCCTGAGGCAGGTGGGTGCAGTGACCAATCTATCATCTTCTCTGTCCCTCTCAATATCTCTTCCCAGCAGCATCACCACCCACTAAGATTGCATAGCCTTTCTTTCTCTATCCCCTCAATTTCCCCCTACTTCTGGGGAAAGAAGGGCACTGAGCCAACCACAGAATGGAAATCTATGTCAGAGCCAGGGTGGAGGAAGCCAAACAAGAAAAGGAAGGATGAAAGTCTGATAGAGTCCAGGGCCAGACAGTCATAGCTTCCTCCATCGATACTCCCTCTAATAAAACCTGCTGATAGTACCTGGCTCTGGAGAAAAACTTTGGGAAAAAGGCTGCAGGATTTTTGAGGACAAGAAAAGTTTGTCACTGCACTGTCAGACTATCCAGAAGGAACCCTAGATGTGAGACAGAGGGAGAACACATGGGAAAATTCTCCTCAGGCACAGTAGCAATGGGTGCTGGATGCTGTAAGAGAAGGGAGTATATGCTGGCTTGGGAACAGAGGAGGGGAGGGTAATTCAATAGGCTTTTGATGGCTCAGGATAAGCATCAGTCTTGGAGTTGAAGAGCAATCTTCAGTCTGGATGTTGTTACCATGAACAGAGAATGTGCTGAACAAGGAGCAGACTGTGCTTTGTGTGCTTTCCCAGAGCTGTGCCATCTCTGGTCTGTAAATAAAACCTCCTCCTCCTCTATCTTTAACTCCTGTGTGGTTTTCTTATCCTTAATGGTAGACATATCAGGGTAGAAAATGTATTAGGTTTAGGGCATCCCATGATGTTACAGAATTGCTTATTGAGGAGCTACTCCTGGAGAAAGAAGATTGAGAAATGGAAAGTTAGGGAAAGGATCTGGTTCTAATAGGGGAAAGAATCAGGAAACTGACTCAGATTTAGGGGTGGGGGAAGCTTTTCCCCTTCACCCCCCTTTCTGGCTTCAACTATCGAAAGCCAAGGACACTAGACTTCAGCAGGCAGCATGCCAAATAAACCCTGAGCATATATATCTTGTGGGGCAAGGTTCTGTTCCCCAGCCTCAAACCCAGCTCCAAAATATTAGGCCCCTGCCAGGTTTCCCAGAGCAGAATATAGGCTACCAATTCCATCACTTTGTTCACTGAACCTGTGTCCCAGGGCCAACTTTATAACCTGCCAATCAGGATCCTAAGATCTGATCCTGATTTTGCTACTAACTCTGACTTTGAGAAAGTGACTTCTCCTTCCTGGTTGGGTTTTTCAATTCCACATCTATCTTCAAAAAGCAAAAGCTAAAGACTGGGATTCAGGTCCCACCTCTTCCACTAACTACCTCTGTGATGCTGGTAAGTCCCTTCCCCACTTTGAGTTTTGGTTTCCCAATTTGAAAAAATGAGGATTGGAACCTGATCTCTAAGATTCCTTCCAGCTCTATCATAGGATTCTAATTAAAGCTTCCCTTGCCTATCAGTTTATCCCAGTCCTTCTCTTGGGTTCTGATACCACACCCAGGGATTAAGGAAGGGAGGACTGCTCCAAGATCTGAAGAAGAATGGAACTCTGGTCATCCATGCATCTAAGCAAGAGAATCAGAATTTATTGGGAGTAAAGGGAAAAGGAATAAACCAGTGGGACATTATCAAGGTAGAGATGTATTCACTTTTCTTAATCTCCTCTCTATTCCCACTGCCTCTCATCTCCCTCTATTGCAGCAGTCTTACAGAGAATACTCCCTTAACTGGGTAACTGACACCCATTGCCAGATGGACTTTCCTAATTCGTGACTTTTAATACCACATTCTCCCACTCAAAAACCTTTCAGTGCTCCCCTTGCCAACAGGAGGAAGCCCAAACCTCCAAGGCATTCAAGGTCCTACAACATTTGGGACTCATCTCCTTTCCAGACCAAGTTGGACTCTTTATTATTCCTATCAACTTCTGAACTTTCCTGCCTTCACATCTTTGAGAACGTTTTTCCATCTCCCTGAATTGCCTTTCCCCATCATCTCTGGGTAAAGCACAATTAAATGCCATCTTCTATTTATTTATCAAATTGACTAAGGTCTTATGATCTTTCATGTTTATTTTTAAATGAAATAAGTTTCACTAATATTTTTTTTGTTTTTACATCAGCCACACTCTTCTTTGTAGCCTCCTTCTTTCTCCCAGAGAGAAATCTCTTCTAACAAAAACTATTTTTAAACGAGGTACAAAAGTTCAGCAAAAGTAACCAATATGCTGAAAAAAAAATCTGGCTGTTTTCTATACTCAGTCTCACATCTCTGCAAAGAAGGGGGAAAATACAGTCTCATATCTCTTCTTTGAGACCAAACTTGGCAATTTAAGTTTTATAACATTGTTTTTCAATTGTTTTGTTATTGTTCTTTACATTAAATTATTGTAGCCACTGTAGATAATGATTTCCTGAGTCTACTTCTCTTTGAATCAGTTCGTATAAATCTTCCTATACTTTTCTGCATTTATCAAACTCATTGCTTCTTACAACACAATAATATTCCATTACACTATAACTCTGCTTACTCATTGCTTAATTAATAGGCATCTACTTTATTTCTAAATCCTTGCTGCTGAAGAAAAAAAAAAGCTATTCCAAACATATTGATGATTGTGAGAGTCTTTTTGTCATTGACCATCTTGGGGAATTTATCCAGCAGTAAATTCTGGTATACTTTCTTCCTCTATTTCCAAATTTATCTACTTCTTCTTTTTTTTTATTAAAGCTTTTTATTTGTATAACATATGTATGGGTAGTTCCCCAACATTGATCTTTACAAAGCTTTCCATTACAAATTTTACCCCCAGTCCCCTCCCCTCCCCTAGATGGCAGGAAGTCCACTACATGTTAATAATGTTGAAATGCTTGAGGAGTTATGCAAGAAAAATCCTATCTACAAGGAAAAAAAAGAATCAGAGAAAGGCAACACAATGCAAGCAAATGTCAATACAGATCATGAAAATGTTATGTTGTGGTCCATATTTCATTTCCCTCTCTCTGGCTGTATATGGTTTTCTTCAGTGAACAATTGGAACTGGTTTGAGACAATTCTTTGTTGCAGAGAGCCATGTCCATCAGAATTGATCATCATGTAATACTGTTGTTGCTGTGTATGATGATCTCCTGGTTCTGCTCGTTTCACTCAGCATCAGTTCATGCAAGTCTCTCCAGGCCTCTCTGAAATCGTCCTACTGGTCGTTTCCTACAGAGCAATAATATTCCATAACATTCATATACCATAATTTATTCAGCCACTCTCCAATTGATGGGCATCCCTTCAGTTTCCAGTTTCTAGCCACTACAAAAAGGGCTGCCACAAACATTCTTGCACATGTGGAGCCCTTTCCCTCCTCTAAGATCTCTTTGGGATATAGGCCCAGTAGAAACACTGCTGGGTCAAAGGGTATGCACAGTTTGACAACTTTTTGAGCATAGCTCCAAATTGCTCTCCAGAATGGTTGGATCCGTTCACAGTTCCACCAACAATGTATTAGTGTCCCAGTTTTCCCACATCCCCTCCAACATTCATTGTTATCTTTTCCTGTCATTTTAGCCAATCTGACAGGTGTTATCTACTTCTTCTTAACTGGCTAAAATCTTCTTTTCTGGATTCATATAGTTCCTTATTGATATCTAAGGCAACATGGGATAATAGAAAAATTTCTCAAGTCAGAGTTCCTGGGCTCAAATCCTGGCCCTGCTATCCATGTATTATCCTCAGAAGCACATTTAATTTCCCTAGTCTTCGGTTTTCTCTATAAAATGAGGTAGTAGGGACAAGACTCTTATAAGGTCCCTTCTGATTCTGGGCTGCAACAAACATTTATTAATGCTTACTGAATGTAAGACACTATGCTAAGATCTAGGGATATAAAAAACTGACATTTTAATTAGAAGGGGTAGGATTAGGGTAGTGGGGACATGAACACACATAAATTATTATTGTTATTAGTAATACTATTCTGTATAAACTATGCAAGCACCAGTCTGAGGAACACAGGATAATAGGAATTTAAAGAATTAATTCAAGAATCAAAGTCATCAACATTTATTAACACTCTACTATGTACAGGAATCCATCTATGTAAAGGAATTTTATCTATGTACAGAAAGAAATTACTTTATGTTAATTTGTTATGTATTTTTTACTTTTACTTTTATACATGTTCTCTCTGTGCCATCCCTCTCCCCCAAAGAAACATTCAATAACACCTTCCCAATTAAAATCTGGTAGTTTTAATTTTTTTTAATTTTCCCCAATCACATTTAAAAAACAATATTTTTGTTATATATGTGCATTCACACTTTTTACATATTTCCTCATGGATCATGTTGGGAGAGAAAAATCAGAACAAAAGGGAAAAACCACAAGAGAGAAAAAAACAGAAGAAAAAAAAATAGTGAACAGAGCATGTATTGGTTTCCATTTGGTCTCCATAGTTCTCTCTCCTGATGTAGATGGCGTTTTCCATCCAAGGTTTTTGGGATTGCCTTGGATCATGAACTGCCAAGAAGAACCAAGTCTGTCATAGTTGATCATTACACAATCTTGCTGCTGCTATGTGCAATGTTTTCCTGGTTCTGCTCATTTCACACAGCACTAGTTCATATAGATCTTTCCAAGCTTTTGTAAAGTAAGTCTGTTCATTGTTTTTAGTAGAACAATAATATTCCATTACTTCACATACCATACTTTATTCATCTATTCCCCAATTGAAAGGCATCTACTTATTTTCCAATTCTTAGCTATTACAAAAAGAGCTGCTATAAACATATTTGCACACATGGGTCCTTTCTCCTCTTGTATGATTTCTTTGGGATACAGACCTGTAGAGACACTGCTGGGACAAAGCACAGTTTTATAGTCCTTTGGACATAGTTTCAAACTGCTCTTCAAAATGATTGGATCAGTTTGCAACTCCACCAACAATGTATGTGTCCCAGTTTTTCCACATCCCCTCCAACATTTGTCATAATCTTTTCCTGTCATCTTGGCCAACTTGAGAGGTATGAGGTGGTACCTCAGAGTTGTTTTAATTGTCATTTCTCTAATCAATGGGGATTTAGAGCTTTTTTCCATATTATTATAGATGGCTTTAATCTGGTCATTTTCAAAGCTAAAGCAAGCATTGAGAAATAGGTTTTTTTAAGTGCTGAAAAATATGACTCAAGAGTAAGCAATAAGAGGTCAAATGACTATAGACAACACAAAAGTTGTGTTATCTACAACCTGACCTATTTCAACAAGTTTATTGAATAATGGGAAATGGATAAAAGAACAAACATCAATAAACTATCATTATTTCCTAAGAAAATTTAACCAATGTAAATTTTAGATTAACAGTGGAAGGATTACAAATAGGTAAATTGAGATTTCTATAACTGTTTCATTCATTATTGACATTGGAGCCACTACATTTGGGCTTTTTCCTGGTATATAGCATAAATAAGTAGATATAGAACTAAAAAATTACATGGAAAACAAAAGTGGAAGAAAGAACTAGACTTAATTTAATAAGAGCTCCATGTTGGTAGAAACATAATTATGAAAGTATTAAGAGACTGATCTCAAGGTCTGAAAGAGGAGAATGTCATTACTTGGAAATATCATGGGCTTTATATTACCCCCCAAAAAAACTCTAAAGATTAGTAAATACAAATCACCCACCTTTTCAGAGAAGGGCTCATGTGTACAAAAATAGCTCTTTTTGTAATGGCAAGGAATTGGACACTACTCATAAACTGGGAGATGACTGAACAAGGTATGGTCAATTAATAGAGTGGAATAGCATTATGCTATAAGAAATGATGAAGGGGACCATTTCAGAGAACCCTGGGAAGACTTGTATGAGTGTGAACAAGTGAACAGGATCAGGAAAATGATTTATATAATAAGAACATTATAAATACTTTCACCTCTTACAAAATCTTTATGAGAATAATTTGTTCACGTGTCAGTAGTGTTTTTGATGAAAGCGGGGAAAGGGAAAAGTCAAACTTCTGAAAATATAAAGTATGCTGTCTCTTCAAGTTCTTTTTCCTAAGGAGGAGTTATTGTTGAGAAAGTCAAAAAAGGTGATTTTTTATAAAGGAAATTAATCTTAATGTTTGAAAGTATTATGGTATGCTACGACCATTTTAGATGAATATTTAGATGAATGATACAAGTAGGAAAAGTATTTTGTTTTAATGTACACTGCTAAAATTTCATATGAATAAACAAAACTTTCAGGTGGAATTTGGATAGTTTAGGAACAATGATCCATAGTGTAGAATGACCATTCAGAACTTGTTCACGTAATATATAGTTACTTCACTTGTATGGGAATGGTTTAATGTTGTAAAAAGGCAAAGAAAGAGATTTTATCTTTCAAAACTAGAAAAAATTAAGTTTTTAAGAAATACTGTTTCAAGAGTGGCCATAAGTCAGGGAAACCCAGTTTGGTTCAGCACAGTTAGAGTTAACTTTTATAGCTCACTGCCCTTGACTGCTTATTCCTTATTAAGCATTTCAGAGAACACTGTCATTTCAGTGGTCCACACTTCCTCACCTCATTAGTGACAGAGCAGTTTTCTATTAGTGCCATGCCAATTTTTTATCTGGAAATTCAAGTCCTGAGTGTCTCTGAGTCCTTAATTAGAACATGCAAACTACAGCACATCTTCTACGCCAATCATGTGCCGCCCATAGAATTGAAAGGGAAACAGGGGCTGCATATCCATTCTGTGCCTTATTGTCATCTGATCTCCTATAACTGCTACCCCATGTAACAGTGTTGTTCCCTTGCCCTTTGCCTTGTAGTGTCAAAGAGATGCATCACTATTTTGAGAAACTGAGAAAGCTGCAAAGCATAATGTATATCAGCTAATTTGCATGTATATATATATTATAATTTAAGAGAATGAAATATAAAAAATGAAAAAAATTGGGCTTTGAGTTATCATTGGGAAAAGAACTACCTATTTGATGATAGGAGCAATTTGGGGAGTTGTGATTTTTTAAGTAAAGTATAAGTTACTGAGAATCAAGAGGCAAAATAGCAGAAGCAGGAGAGGAAGGGTAACCTGATAAGAGTTGGGGGTGAAAACATGGGATTTTGGTGCTGGAAAAGGACGAGGGAAGCTAAAAAAAAGTTACTTTTTTGAAACTGGGACAGTAAGAATCTGAAAGACTTCAGCAGAGTTGATTCTAATTGGTTGAAGAGAAAATTGATTTCATTGGCCAGAAGTTCCAAGGTTGGTCATTGCCTTTTGGTCCCACCTAGAGTTGGAGAAAAGTGAGCTAAGATATTATGAGTGTTATTGTGCAGGCATTTTTAACAGAATTTAGCAACTAATTGGCTGGAGTCAGGGATATGGGCAAGGGGAAATTCCGGGGTAATTCTAAGGAGTTTAGGAAAAACTAAGAGAACAGTGGTATCATCAATAAAAAGGGGGAAGTTGAGAAAAGAACAGGTTTATGAACCCATCTCCAACCTCTTGAAAGGTTAAGTGAGTGATTTGTTCAGGGTCAAGAAGTGACTATCAGAATCAGAATAGATCTCCTGTCTCCAAATTCAATGTTTTTTGCTCCTACAAAATGCAAGTCAAAAGGGAATTGTAATGGTGCATGACTGGGGATCTAGCGTCACCTGGTGGTAGCACTATAAAAGGGACAATCTAGGCTTAGAGTGGCCATCTAGTTCAACCTTTTCGTCTTTCAAATGAGGAAACTGGGACCCATAAAGATAAAATGGCTGTTTTTCTGACTGGAAATGCTTAGTCAAGGCATTAGCAGATAAAGTGTTAAGAGTCCCAAATGGCATTGGAGTCCTCAGCTGAGTTTGCCATAAAAGGGAAAAATTAAGAATTGTATAAAATATGTTTAAAATGTTTGTTAAGTAAAATCACCATGTTTAGAAATTCAGAAAAAAAGTTAATTTCTTGATTGTGAATAGTACCACACAGATTCTTTAGTATAAAACACTGGAGAAGGACAAATGCTTGAACCTCCCTCCCTAAGTCACTAAAGAGATATTAAGAATTTAGGACTGTAGACCTTGCCAAAGTATTCCAAATGATTTTCTGGCAACAGTGTAGCTGGAGGAGAGTAAAGGATGGGAGTTCCCCCCACTTCCATTAATATAATCTTTGTGATTTTGTTTGTAAACAAGATGGTCTATACCTAATATCTCTTTATGAAGTGTGAGCCTCTTTAATTAGAAGGAAAAATTTATTGGTTAACTAAAGAAACTAATGGCCCCCAAGCATCTTGGGATTTTAAATAGTTAGAAGAAGCCAACTGATAGAAGATCCCAAAATTGGAAGCTGATTCCAATTCCAGAGTTACATCTAAGTCAAAAGAGAAAGAAAGAAACAAAAACAGAGAGAGATAGAGAGACAGAGACAGAGACACACAGATTCAGGTAGATAGACAAAAAGAATCCGATTTTGGAAATGCAGATTTCAAAAGGCTCAGAAGAAGCACAGATTGTGTCCTATGCCTTAAAACTCTATGGGGAGGAGTATCAATCTAGGAAGAATGAATAAAATTCTCAAGGCAGAAAGAGAAACATATTTCAACGAGGAGGAAAAATGAAAATTGTCAAAGGGGACCATTATGGATGTGCAGAAAATTAACTCATCAAGCAACTTTGATTTTTTTTAAGAAATTTTCAGAAGACAAAAGCAAAGGCAAGGTGAATAAAAGAGTGTGTCCCGGTTCTGTAAAAGTATTGTTAGGAATACTTCAGAAAAAGCTGAAACTTGTAAGAGAAACTAATGACCAAAAAAGAGAAGGCAGGGGAAAAAAGATGAATGTTAGCTATATTGTGAGGAAAAGGAGGATCAAAAAAAGGGATGGGAGTTTTGCTTGTGGAGAATGGGACAGTGATCACTAACTACTAAGAAAAGACAATATGAAAAGAGGTATGGAATCCAACAAAAAAGGGGGGGAGGAATATTCCCACTGTACTGTGACAGACATTTGTAATGTTGTATACACTTCTGGCTACCACGCTTTACAAAGGATACAAATAAGCCAGAGAAAATCTAAAGGGTGACCAAGATAGTAAAGGAGGTTGAGGTCATGTCATATTAGGATTAAAGGAACTAGGAACATTAAACATCTCTAATCTCTCCCTATCAACTCATTCTCTGATGCTTAGAAACATTCCCAGATCTTTCTCATCTGAACACACACACACACACACACACACACACACACACACACAACCTCTCACTTCATCTCATCATCCCCTCAAGATACCATTTTCTATTTCTCCTCTCTTTCACAACCTAAAGCCTAGAAAACATTATCTATATTTCTTGTCCCCATTTTCTTTCCTTGGCAGATTGGACTTCCTTGGATATCCAACTATAATGTCTTTCTTATGAAAGTTGTCGTCTTGGGGCAGCTAGTTGGTGCAGTGGATAGAGCACCAGCCCTGAAGTCAGGAGGACCTGAGTTCAAATCTGGTCTCAGACACTTAACATTCCCTAGCTGTGTGACCCTGGACAAGTCACTTAACCTCAATTGCCTCAACAAAAAAAAGCAAGAAAAGAAAAAGAAAAAAGAAAGTTGGCTTCTGAAAGGGGACCTGGCAATAGATGTCCTCTTCAAAATCACTAGCCCATATTCAGAGAATATTTTTCTGAGAAATGGAAATCTCAGCCATCTGGATCAAGATGGAGACCATTACCTAACATTACCTAACTCCTAATTCATGTTATCCCTTGTATTATTTTGCTTCCAGGTCACTGACGATTCAGGATGAAAACCTCAAAAGTTCATTGACATCAAGCTCAGTGGAAATCACTCTTCAGACCTTGTGGTTGTTTTGATTAAAGAAGGAAATATATGATGAGAATCTACAGCCTTGCACTTTCTCAACTGGCTCCTGAGATCTTCAATGGACCTAATTTCTTTGTCACTCATTTTCTGTCTCCTTCTGCTTAGACTTAAACCAAGCTCTACCAACTCTGATGCCATTTAGCTCTCCACTCCATCATGTTACTGTCCCTTGTATAATACATTCTGTAATTCTGCCAGTAGTGGAGCTCACGAGCCTATAGTTTGTAAGCTCTATTCTCTTCCCTTTTTATGGAAAACTGAAACATTTGCCCTTCTCCAGTCCTGTAACACCTCTACTATCATCCATGATCTTTTCTCAATCAGTGACAATGAAAATGTTCACATCTGCCAGATCTTTCAGTTCCCTTGGATGTCATTCACCCCCACCTAGTGACCTGACCTCATGGAGGACAACTAAGTGCTTTCTTATTATCTCCTTATTTGTCATAGATTTTTAATTTATTATTTGCTATTTTTGTTCTTTCCTTCCCTGTCCAGAGATCTTTTTCCTGGTAGAGAAAATGGAAGTGAAATAAGAGTTGAGTGTGAGGGAGGAAGATAAAAATAGAAACAGACACAGAGATAGACAAAAAAAGGGAAAAAAAGCATTTTATTAAGTACTTTTTTAATAGAATGATAAAGCACTTTGATAATTGCTTTACAGAAATAAACTCCTTTGATCCTTACTTCTATTATCATCATTTTTCAATTAAGGAAACTGAAGCAGAGATTAAGTTACAGGGTTGCACATCTAGTAAATGAACTCAGTCCTTCCTACTCCAACCCCAAGACTCTCCATTGTGTCACTTAGTCTCTTCAGAGACAAAGATATATAGAGAGAGACAGAGATAGAGATAAGACAGAGAGAAAAAGAGAGACACAGAAAAAGAGACTTTCATTCCTAGGAGGGAACTGAGACTACCTTCACCCCAGTTTGGTACACTGCACTGTTTAGTTTCTCTGTGCTATAATTTCTAATAGCAAGACAAAAATACTGTATGCTTACTTGGTAATTAATTATGCTTTATGAATATGATCCTTTAAGATAGACAAGTTATTCTGTCTTTCTACTTCTCTGGTGAGGAGGAGGAGGAAAAAAGAGGAAGAGGAGGAAGAAATGGGAAGGGGAAGGTGTGTGAGGGGGAGAAGAAGAGAAGGAGAAAAAGGCAATGAGAGGAGGAAGAGAAAGTAGGATGAAAGGGAAAGGAAGACAGAGGAGGAGGAAGAAATGGAACGAGAAGAAGAAAGGAGAAGGAAGAAAGGAAAAGAGGAAAGAAGGATAGGGAAGAAAAAGAGGAGAGAAGGAGGAAGAGAAGGGAAATTTTTGCATTTTGCTGCAAGCAAGGGTATCACTTTCATTAGCCAGTATCTGGACAATTATGTAAAAATATCTGAGGTCATGAATACCATCATCATGACACCATTCTAAAATTTTCTGCAAAAAAAAAATTATAATTATATATATATATATGAGGCAGCTAAGTGGAACAGTGGATGGAATGCCAGCTCTAGAGTCAGGAGAACCTAAGTTCAAACAGAGAGAAAGGGGGAAGGAGGAGAGGGCATCCTGCTCATCATTTTTTTCTTTTCTTTTTTTCAACACTTCATTTCATTTATCTATTTTTAGCCCCCTTTGTTCCCTGGGCTCGTTGTCATGATAGATCAATACCCAAATTGGAATCTCACCCATGGAGAGGACAATCTGCCTGGGACCTTCCCTGTTGGGACTTGCAGGGCTGTGATCTGGGATTCCCCAGCCTGAGAACTGCAAAGTTGGTGCTTCCCCCGAACAAGTGATGTATTCTTTCTTCTCTCTTCCTCTAGTCTATGTATCTCTTTGTATTGTACTAGTTACATCAATCATAGGATGCATTAAGTGTTTTTGCTGTAAGAACTGCTCTGTCAATTCTTATTTTCCTTTTTTTTAATAATTCATTGTTATTAAACATCTTCATACAGCCTGATATCTTAGGTCTTGTTGTGGGACTGAACCATTCTGTAGGAGCAAATTCATAAATCTTAGCCTAATAGATGCTCCAGAATTTATTCTGAGGTATAATTTAAAATTGTTTGGAAAAGAATTTGGGAGAATTCAATCAAGTTCTCCATCTTGGTTCCACCCCGCACTAATCCATTATGTATTGATGATAATATCCATGTATTCATTATTATAACTGATAGGTTTATATTATGTTGATTTGTAGTTAGAGATTTTTTTCTCTTCCTTATTATTATTTAAAAATAAACTGAACAATTAACTCTTTTTTCTTATAGTATTTATAATTTCTTGAAATAGAGAATTGGAAAACCAGGCTTTGATAAAGTCCACTAGGATTCAAATGGAGCTACTTGAACATGCCTTATACTCAAATGACTGTAGCTCTCACTGATGGGTCAATAATAAGTCCAGCTCAAGCCTCAGTAGGTCATTGTTTGGGTTTGATGGCTCAGAGTGAGTATAAATAATAATTGTGTCTGTTCTGGCCAGAAATTCTTAGGGTCTTCCCTTTCCAGACTGATTTTTTTTTTAAGTAGAGGAGAAGAAAGAGGAGGAGGAAGAGGAGGAGAAGGAAAAGGAGAAGGATGAGGAGAAGGAGAAGGAGGAGGAAGAGGAGAAGGAGAAGGAAGAAGAAAAGGAAGAGGAGGAGGAATGTGGAAATAAAGCACAAACAACAACAATCTGTATTAGGCATAAGGATAGAGACTGGCTGCACTACCACTACTATCCCACTCCTGGAAATTGCTCTGTTCCAGGAAACCACTATTTCCCCATTCTTTTGTATTTGATAGTCATAATAAACTAGTGCAAATTCCCAGAAAGAATGGGAAATCAAGAATAGCACCAAGATTATTAAGATAAGAAATTGTCTCACATACACACATAAACATCATTTCACATATACATTTCATGCATAATCATATAAATACCCAATGCTCATAATACCCTGCTACAGGAAGACTAAGTCAAACTCTCTCTTTGCAATCCATTGTCCAGCTCCAGAATGCTTGTGTAATTTTTAATTAATATATAATTATACATTTAATTATATATGTATAAACATAATTATGCATTTAATTAATATATAAACAATTTTAATCTCTCCCTTTAACTTCTTATTCCAATGAGAATTTTTTTTAAAAATTGAACCCTTACAAAAATATGCACATTATCATGAAACATATTCTTACACTGGCCGTGTGCAAACAACATGTGTCTCATTCTACCCCTTAAGCATATCACTTCTCTTGCAGTGAGTGTTTTATCTTTACTTGTAAGCACTCCTGGTTTATGATCATGTTGATCATGGTTCTAAAATCTTCCAAAGTTTGTTCCCCCTACAGTTCATAATGCTGCTGTTATTTCATCCTGCTCATTTCATTCTGTGTTAGTTTTTACACATCTTCCCTATTTCCTCTGAAGCCACCCACTTCATCATTTGTTATGGAGCTCATCCTCTTCTTGACCCTTTCATTTCCAGGTCCCTGGGAGATAAGTTTCAGTGAATAAACCTAAAAGGTTTCCTGCTCATGAGTCACTCAGATTCAGATATTGTCAGTAATTTGGCTAAAAGGGCAGTGAGTATATGTCCATAGACTCAAAGAAATGGTGAGATAAATAAATTTGCATTAATTATCAAAATGATTCAAGCAAAGAAGTTTTATGGCCTGAGAAATCTGGGTGGGGGGGATTTTTTTTCTTTTTCCCCTTCCCATTTCTTCCTCCTCTTCCTCTTTTTTTCCTCCTCCTCCTCACCAGAGAAGTAGAAAGGCAGAATAACTTATCTATCTTAAAGGACCATAAATCCAAGATGGAATTCTAACTATGCTGTTTGGTCCCTGTGTGATCTTGGAGAAATCATATGATCCATTGGATTCCTTCTCTCTAAAAGGAGCAGATTGTAATAGATGATCTCTAAAGTTTCTTCCAGCTACCAATTCTATGATCTTATCACCACATAACTAAACATCTTGGGGAAAACTGGCTTTGCTTTATTCATTTTTTTTACAAAGAGACCTCACTGATGTCTGGTGCAGTCTGGCTTTGATTGGCCAGGCTGAAAAAGAGTTAAGTAAACTTAATGAGCTGGAATAAAGCAGTAATCAAGTTCAAAGACCAGGAAAATCCAGCCTCTCTTGGATTTCACATATTGCAAAACAACACTATTCCAAAAAGCATTTCTTTTTGACCTCAGATTGCATCATCTGGTTGTTTGGAGACAGAATGTACCCCACCTCAGCAATTTTGACCTAGGCTAACATCAATGAGTATTCCTTCCCTGAGTTCACTACAATCAAAGGTAAATAGGGAAAAGAAGTGAACTTCAGATTTTCAAAGCCTACCAAGCAAACAGAAAGGCTGAAAATTTATATAGAGACGGAAAATTAAAGTTTGAATGTAAACCTGTGTTCAGACACCCTAGTCAGGTCTACACTGACCCATATTTCTAAGTGGAGCATATCATATATTAACAATTTTCATGATCATAATCCTCTTTATGTTTGTAATGTTCTAAATTTGTTTAGAGATTCAGTAAAGTGGTCTTAAGTTTTCAATGCCACAGACATACATTCAATTTGTAGCAAGACCAAACTTTGTACAGAGAACCTGAGACAACTGATGGGAATGGAAGAATAACTAGGGCCAGTTCAGCCTAAAACCAGCAGAACAGGACCCACTTGGTGACCCCCTGACACTTACATGCTACTATAGTGAAAGCTTAGACAGCTCCTCTAGAACCCAGTATTTTCCCACATGCTTCTTCCTTCAACCTCAGCTTTGCATGTGAACATCTTTCTAAAATCATCCCTCATAGAGATAAACTTTAGGCTTCTGGTTCAGGAACAGAATGGCCCATCTTCCTGGTTCTCCATGGTAGCCTCTGATGATTGGGTTTCCTATAGCACCAGTCACCTCCTTATACCAAGATACTCCAACAGCTTAGGAAAAAAGAAGTGGGTTCTGGGGCAACTAAGATGGAGCCCCATCCCTGAAGTCAGGAGGAGCTGAGTTCAAATGTGAGCTCAGACACCTAATACTCCCTAGCTGCATGACCCTGGGGAAGTCACTTAACTCCAATTGCCTCAGGCAAAAAAAAGTGGAACTTTAGTGTCAAGGTCACACTTCTCCTAACCTGGGAATTGTCTGAAGAATGCTGGATCTTTTTCAGGAAGAGCACCAAGGTCAGAGCTGGGGTGGAGGAAGAAAGGGACCATGATGGTTTCCCGAGTCCTACCTATTCAGGGTCCTGTAGGTCTGCTGGTCTTCATGGAAAGCAGAATGACAGTGGGCCACAATTATAGCCACTGGAGGATGCTCAAAGCTATACTGCCTCCTAATCCAAATCCTACCAAATTTTTAAGGTTCAAGTCCCACTTTGAGTAATTAATCAATCAGTAGCAACCACCTATTAAATTCTTATTTTGTGACATGCATTAAATTGGACAACAAGCATAAAGGCAAAAAGCCACAATCCCTGATAATCCCCAAACATTGTATGCAAGATATCACTCATAAATAAATCCAGAATATTGGAATAGAGACTGAACTTGTTATTTTGGTACTCCCTCATCTGTAGAATGGGGATAAATTCAGGATATAGGAATAGAGACTGGACTTGTTGTTTTGGTACTTCCTCATCGGTAGAATGGGGATAAATTCAGGATATAGGAATAAAGACTGAACTTGTTATTTTGGTACTTCCTCATCTGTAGGATGGGGTTAAATTCAGGATACAGGAATAGAGACTGGACTTGTTATGTTGGGAGTGCTTGATTATGTAATATGTAAAATTTTTGAGTCAGAAGTTTAAATCAAAATCTAGAAATCTCTAAGAGAAATTCTTTGATTCTCTGTGCCTCAAGTACTCAGTATCCAAGCATAGAAATAGCACTGGTTCTACTGAAGAAAGAGACAAGTAGGGAAGGGACAGGAGGGAAATTTAGGAAACTAAACCTGAGCACTCTAGAGACTCCAAGACCAAAGTCTCATACAATTAGTTACTTAGAAGAAGCTCTCACTCACAGGCCCAGGAAAGGGAGAAAGTGCCAAGAAAAAAGTTCTGGACAGGTAGTCTAAACCTTAGATTCTAGCCTTGTCTCAGTTAGTGATTTCATTTTCATGATCTTAAATTTAAATTCTCTGAGATCAAAATCTTATAAAAATCCATGCTAAAAATTGTCTTTATATCTAATTGGGAAAAATAAAATACCATTAAAAAATTTTCTGAGACTCAATTTTTCATCAGTAAAGTGGGACTAATGATACCTGCATTACGTAGTTACTTCAAAGGATGGTGACAGTGGCAATGGTTATAAACTTTTATGTGGTTTCTTAATTGTGGGTGGGGATAAGGGAGAGAACCTAGAACTCTTTTTTAAGTTTTAAAAAACAAATGTAATAATCAACATGCATTAGACTTCCTGCCATCTAGAGGAGGGGATGGAGTGTAGGAGGGAAAAATTTGTAACAGAAAGCTTTGCAAGGGTCAATGTTGAAAAATTACCTATGCATATGTTTTGCAAATAAAAAGCTTTAACAAAAAAAAATTTTAAATAAAAAACAAATGTAAAAAAGTTTTAAAGTTTTGAATATAACTGGAGAAAATATTAAATAAGTAAAATTTTAAAATGTGAGGTACAGATGTGAGTTAATATAAATGTTACTCTTTCTTCAATTGTAAAATAAAATTGAAATAGTTCTAAGTTTGAGAAGGATTTTGATGAACCTTAAGATGAGAATATGGGAAGATCGCTGCCAATAAATTAGTGCATATGCCTTCTTTGATGTGGGCACTTCATGCTGGGTATTCCTATGTCAGTGTCTCCCAACCTCACACTTGATTCCAAAATCCTCAGGAAAACCTTGAAAGTGACCTTGAGTCACTTCTTCAGACCTCTATGTGAGCACTTACCTCTTGTGAGTTCTCCATAAAATAGTCTTTTAGGCAAATGTATATTTTAACATTGTGGCCAGTCCATCAATGCTGCATCTCTGCACTAGAGTTTGTTGAATGCTTGGGAGTTATGTACAGACCTCTGTTCTATTCCTAGGATTTCTCCTGGGGTTGTTGGGCAACAAACATCATATTGATTATTCCTCAGTCCTTTTTGAAACCATACTAACTTTACAGTAGATAGCTATCCTCCAGGTGAAGGACTAGCTTATTAAGGACTTTGGCAAAAATCTCTGTGATTTTCATAAGATAATCTATTTCCTTTTCTTTTATAGAGATGGACAACAGAAGCATCCTTGAACTCTTGGGGGATAACTTCTTCTTGCCATATAACAGAAATTTTCAGCCAGCTTTTTTATGAGCAATGGATCCTCTGCCTTGTAAATCTCTGCTACAACAGAACAGACTCTTCACCCCACAAGAGCATTCAAAATCTCTTTTTCAGTTGGAAGTTTAGTTAGATAGGGACTGACTTCAACCTGAGATATATGACCAATGACTTCAGCATTGGTAGATGACAGACTGTTGAAAACACCATGGAAATGTTTAACTTATCTCTACAGGATCATATTCTTCTCACTAATCCATGTGGATTCTTCAGCACAGAGTAGTTAAGCTACACCATAGTGTTAGGCCCTTAACTAGCCTTCAAGGTATAATAAAAGTGCTTTGTGGTATTACTATTACAGAAAACTGAATTTCATCCACCTTCTTACTGAGTCAAGAATCCTGCATCTCTTGTTGGTAGAACTGTGAACAGATCCAGCCATTCTGGAGAGCAATTTGGAGCTATGCTCAAAAAGTGATCAAACTGTGCATACCCTTTGACCCAGCAGGGTTTCTATTGGGCCTATATCCCAAAGAGATCTTAGAGAAGGGAAAGGGCCCCACATGTGCAAAAATGTTTGTGGCAGCCCTTTTTGTAGTGGCTAGAAACTGGAAACTGAAGGGATGCCCATCAATTGGAGAGTGGCTGAATAAATTATGGTATATGAATGTTATGGAATATTATTGCTCTGTAAGAAACGACCAGCAGGCTGATTTCAGAGAGGCCTGGAGAGACTTGCATGAACTGATGCTGAGTAAAACGAGCAGAACCAGGAGATCATTATACACGGCAACAAGAAGACTATATGATGATCAATTCTGATGGACATGGCTCCCTTCAACTATGAAATGTTTCAAACCAGTTCCAGTTGTTCAGTGAAGAAAGCCATATACACCCAGAGAGAGGGATACGAAATGTGGACCACAACATATCATTTTCATGCTCTATATTGATGTTTGCTTGCATTGTGTTTCCTGTTCTGATTTTTTTTGTTCATGTAGATACGATTGTTCTTGCACAGCAAGATAAGTATGGAAATATGTATACATATATTCTACTTGTCAAGTATTTTAATATAATTAACATGTAGTGGACTTCTTGCCATCTAGGGGAGAGGAGGGGACTAGGGGGAAATTTTGTAAAGGAAAGCTTTGTAAGAATCAATGTTGAGGGGCAGCTAGGTTGCGCAGTGGTTAGAGCACCAGCCCTGAAGTCAGGAGGACCTGAGTTCAAATCTGGTCTCAGACACTTCCTAGCTGTGTGACCCTGGGCAAATCACTTAACCCCAATTGCCTCAGCAAAAAGCAAAAAAAAAAAAAGAAGAAGAAGAATCAATATTGAAGAACTACCCATACATGTGTTATGCAAATAAAAAGCTTTAAAAAAAAAAAAGAATACCTATGGATCACATATTGACTCAATTATAAAAAAAAAGAATCCTGCATCTCTCCAAGCTTTACTTTTGTCTAGTTTTATTTTTAACTAGTATTTTATTTTACCAAATACATGTGAAGAGAGTTTTCAATATTTACCTTTGGTTTTTTGTTTTGTTTTGTTTTGTTTTGTTTTGTTTTTTTGCTGAGGCAATTGGGGGTTAAGTGACTTGCCCAGGCTCACACAGCTAGAAAGTCTTGTATCTGAGACCACACTTGAACTCAGGTCCTCCTGACTTCAGGGCTGGTGCTCTATCCACTGTAACACCTAGTTGCCCCAACATTTACCTTTGTAAAACCTTGTGTTCCAAATTTTTCTCACTCTCCTTTCTTTCCTAGACAGCAACCAATCTGATGCAAATTAAACATGTGCAATTCTTCTAAATATACATTTTCATGTATAATATGTATAAACATGCATCATGCTGTGCAAGAAAAATCAGATCAAAAGGGGAAAAAAACACAAGAAAGAAAAAAACAAACAATAACAACAACAAAAAAAGGTGAAAATATTATGCTTTGATCCATATTCAGTCTCCAGAGTACTCTCTCTGGATGCAGGTGACTCTTTCCATCATATTAGAATCTGCCCCTTTACTTTTCATGGACTCAAACACTTTTTTTCTTAGAGATGGATGAACTATCCTGGCAAACCCTGTGGAGTTCTCATTTTTCACTTAGTAACTTCTGAATTTTCCCATAATTTTCATCAAGCAATACTGATGTTTGTGTCTCTGATGAGTAAATGTGATACTATTATCAAATCTCTGAAAACTGTTCCTCTTCTGCTCCATTGTTGTCAACATGTGTTAGCTTGGCTTTACCTCCAAATTAGCAACAAATTGTTCATACATGGAGAAGTGTTCTGATCTGTTGACATTATCTTCAAGTAGTTGTCTTGCCTTGGAGTCACCACTTTTGTTGAATGCAAATATTTAGCTTGGAGTTGAGATGATTGGTCCAACACTCTGTACCACAGATTGCCTTCATCACTCTCACATCTTCTCTTTTCCTTCTCCTTGCAACGACATAGCCTATTAAATATCAATGTTTGCTGTCAGGATGCACCCACAATGTTTTATTGCATTAATTAAGAGAATTCTGAGATACCACTACACACCTGTCAGATTGGCTAAAATGACAGGAAATGATAATGATAACTGTTGGAGGGGATGTGGGAAAACTGGGACACTGATACATTGTTGGTGGAACTGTGAACAGATCCAGCCATTCTGGAGAGCAATTTGGAACTATGCTCAAAAAGTTATCAAACTGTGCATACCCTTTGACCCAGCAGTGTTTCTACTGGGCCTATATCCCAAAGAGATCTTAAAGGAGGGAAAGGGACCCACATGTGCAAAAATGTTTATGGCAGCCCTTTTTGTAGTGGCAAGAAACTGGAAAGTGAGTGGATGCCCATCAATTGGAGAATGGCTGAATAAATTATGGTATATGAATGTTATGGAATATTATTGTTCTGTAAGAAACGACCAACAGGAGGATTTCAGAGAGGCCTGGAGAGACTTGCATGAACTGATGCTGAGTGAAATCAGCAGAACCAGGAGAACATTATACACAGCAACAAGACTATACGATGATCAATTTTGATGGACACAGTTCTCTTCAACAATGATGTGATTCAAACCAGTTCCTATTGTTCAGCGATGAAGATAGTCATAATCACCCAGAGAGAGGCCTGTGGGAACTGAGTGTGAACCACAACACAGCATTTTCATGCTTTCTGTAAATATTTCCATGCATTTTGTTTTCCTTCTTAGGTTGTTTTTTCTTCTTCTCTTTCTAGATCTGATGTTTCTTGTGCTGTAAGATAACTGTATAGATATGTATACATGTATTGTATTTGTCATATAATTTATCCTATTTAGCATGTATTAGATTACCTGTCATCTAGGGGTGGGGGTGGGGGGAAGGAGGGGAAAAGCTTGGGAAAAAAAAGTTTTTGCAAAGGTCAATGTAGAAAAATCACTCATATGTTTTGTAAATAAAAAGCTTTATAAAAAATGTTTTATTGCATTAATTAAATAAAAGACAGTGCTGGTGATAAGATGCATACATGTTCAATAGTAAGGGACCATTGCTGTTTCTGTTTCTGACTCCATTCCTCCTAAGGATCCCTTGTCATGTCTTATAGTTTGTGCTCACTCTATCATTAAAGTCAGTCAGAATTTTGCTCCTCTGGAAGATTGATGCTGAGAATCACCAGGTCACCTTAAAATTTTTCCTTGACTTCATCAGGGTTATTATGGTGGGAACACACACACTGATGATGATGGTATACCACTTTCCTACCAATGGCGATTGCATTGTCATGTAGTTGCCATCCCTTTGAGAGGCATATATATTTAACCAAATTAATTTGATTAGATTTTATGATACCCATGCCAGCTTCATGGCACTCCCCATCACTCCAGAAAAATGTGTATACAGCTCCAGCTCCAATAAGTTGGCTTTCATTGGTCAGCTTTGTCATTCAGAACTGCTGTGTTGGCTCTCTTCAACAATTAAATGTTTCAAACCACTTCCAATTGTTCACTGAAGAAAGCCATATACACCCTGAGAGAGGGATGTGAAATGTGGAGCACAACATAACATTTCCATGCTCTCTATTGAGGTTTGCTTGCATTGTATTTCCTTTCTCTGATTTTTTTTTCTTGTAGATATGATTTTTCTTGCACAACAATGATAAGTGTGGAAATATGTATACATATATTCGTCTTGTCAAGTATTTTAACATAATTAATGTGTAGTGGACTTCCTGCTATCTAGGGGAGGGGAGGGGACTGGGGGGAAAATTTCTAATGGAAAGCTTTGTAAAGATCAATGCTAAAGGACTACCCATACATATGTTATGCAAATAAAAAGCTTTAATAAAAAAAAATGCTGCTCAGACTCCCAGGGAGGTGCTATCAAATCCTACTTTTGCATCAGTCCAATGAGAAGACAACCACATGATCTGGGCCACCTGTGTGCAGGGTTGTGACTACAGCTCCCAGGGCATCCACACCTGCTGCTTCATCACCTGTCTATCATCACAGGACTTCAAGGTAAGTAAAAATAGTAAAATAAGATGGATGGATGGATGGATTTTGACTCTTGCATAAATTGGATTTAAAGAAGGCAAAGTTGTTTGAAGTTGTCAGTCTCACTGTCTTTCAAAGTCATCCAAGTTCAGCAGCAAGACAAAGATCAAGACGATTGGCTATCATCTGGGATACAGAGGATGAGCTTGATATATTCGATGTTCTAAGTATTCCACAACACCCACTTCTGCCACCTTCCTATCCCATTGCAACAAATTGTTCACTTCTGCCTATTTCACCAGGGAAGTATTCACATGCTTGGGGTAGATATCCCCTAACTCACTGTCTGGTCTGAGGCCTGTTAGTTCCACTAAATCTGGTTTAGCCCAATAAACTGTTTTATTGTATGGCTGCTATACATGCTACAATTTCTTGGAGCTACAGGTGGCAGATGGACACCAAAGTTGGAAAGCAGACTTGGAAAAAGGGCTCAGCAGCCTTCACACTAAAGGTATTAGTCTTCCCTTAAGACCTTGTACATCCCTACTTGGCTCTTGAATATGTAGTGAAGAGCTATTCCAATCATGTAGCATGGGGGAGTCATTTTCTGGCTCAAAGGGAAGCACAGACATTTCTAACTTTTCTAATCTAGCCTCTCTTTCATAACTCCTCTCTAAGAAAGACTTTGTTTCCTGCTAGGAAGGGAAGCAGAAGATTGAAGTCAGAAGTTTGGTCACTCTGCTCACTCACTCAGAAAGGGAGTAACAGGTCTAGAATAGATCTATGTTCCCTAAAATATTATTAATCTAGAGGATTTGGTTTTCAGGTTCAAGTTAACTTCTGACTACTGTTTCATTAATGGGGAAAGCAGGACCCCAAGCTTTATATTCAAGACTTGACTTCTCACCAAATACCAATTCCACAATGAACACACATATCAATTATCCAAGAAATCCAAGTTAATAGAAAAAGAAAAACAAAAATCAGAAATCAGAAATACTATTTATTGGTCAAAACATAGCGAAGAAGCTGTCTTATTGGGAGTAAGGTCATTAACTCCACCAAGAGAGTACCAGAAGTCACTCAAGGGGAAATTCCCCAAAATCTTTAGTAAAACAAACTTAGGAGAGGGACATTATGAAAACTACCCACTCCTCTCATGAGTTCCTTCCCAATGTCTTTTCCTTCAACAGCCTGAAGGAATTGTTAATATCTGTCATCTTTTCTCTTGAAGCTAGAAGCTAGAAGAGCATAAGGAGACTAAAGAGATTTGAAAATACTCCCAAGCTCAGAAAGTGAACCCCTCCTCTTTCCTGTTCTTTTTGTTATTGTTGCAATGTATTTTTCAAAATTCATGCAAAATAGTTTTCAATATTCACCCTTGCAAAAACTTGTATTCCATATTTTTCTCCCCCCCCCCCAATCTTTCTCTGTTCTTGCCAAATTCAACCAGTCCCTCACCAAACACAGGACATTGATCTTTGCCAGTGAGAAAAGAGCCCCCTACCAATGAGCTATGGAATGAGCCTTACATATTATGAGGGCTTACTGAAGTTTTTTGTTAAATTGAATAGAATTCCCGAGTCCCCCCCCCATAATGTACTAATCTAATAATGCACTTTCAAAATGTGCTTGATAAAATCATGCTGGCTTTCTTCAATACTCATCTTTTCTCTTTCTAATGTTTATAAGCCACATTAATAAATAATAAAAAAATTTTACTAGGTCAAATTACTGCCAAATTTCTTGAGGCATACAATTTCTTGCCAAGTTAGAAAATAATAGGACAAGAGGATTTATATTCCAAAGATCAGTGTTTGGCCTGGGTTTTAATATTAACTCTGCCATTTGTCACATGTGTAATGTTATACAATTCATCTTGCAGGGAATTCAAGCTAAAAGGTCAAATTTTCCTCCTTTTATTGGAATCTGTAGCTCTTCTTAATTTCCCACATATGTGCAAAACTATCTTATATTATACCTTTTCCTGGATATTGTCTCCTGTAATTGATTGTGTCTCTTTATTAATATTCTTCTATGAGAACATTTGCCACTGATAAAATCTAAGTCCCTTGTGGACAGAAACTGTCTCATTTTACTTTTTGAATTCCTAACACCTAGCTCAGCACCTGATATATGGAAGAAGCTTAATTAACAGTTGTTGATTGATTTTCTTATAGTTTTCCTTTCTTCAAGTCTTTCCATAGCTCCCAATTCTGCCTCTGGAGCTAAAGAAAGCAAGTTGAAATGTCTTCCAAATGACAACTCATATAATACTTAAACACAGAGATCATATTCCCCACTATATCTTCTTTGTTCCAGTCTGGCCATCTCTAGTTCTTTCATGTGTTTATACTCATGTGACATGTCCACCAGTCTTTTCACCATCTTGATCAGTCAATTATGTTGATTTCAGTGTGTAGGGTTAAGTTTAGAGTACAAAGAGATTCCAAGACAAAGGTGATCAAAGTCCCAAATGAAAGTAGTGGTCATGGGAGTATAAAGGAGACAAGTAGAAAAGGAAGGAAAAAAGTATTTATTAAACATTGTGCTAATCACGTTAAAAATATCTCATTTGATACAACCCAGGGAGATAAGTGTTAGAATTATCCCCACTTTGGACATTGAAGCAATGAGAAGTCAAGTGATTTGCCCAGTCACACAGCTAGTAAATATTTGAGGTCACATTTGAACTCAGTTCTTTCTGACTACTAATACTCTATCCACTATGCCATCTATGTATCCCCAAGAACAGACTTACAAATGCATTCCCATTCAGAACACCCATTGCTGTTCAGTCCAAGTTCTTTTAAGGATTAATAAAATGACGTTAAATCCAGAAAATTCCCAATCCAAAATTTGCTTGTTAATTTTTTTTCTTCCTCGTGGTTTTTTCTCCCTTTTGATGTGATTTTTCTTGCACATCATGATAAATATGGAAATATGTTTAGAATAATTGCATGTGTTTAACCTAGATTGGATTGCTTGCCTTCTTGGGAAGGAGGAAGAGAAAGGGAGAAGAATTTGGAACACAAGGTTTTGCAAAGATGAATGAAGATCAAAGATATCTTTTCTTTATTTTTCTTGAGCTTTTTTATCTGTGATTTCTTTCATAGAATGACTTACATAGAAATGTGTTTTGCATGATTACACATGTATAATCTGTATCAAATTACTTGCCTTCTCAATGGAGTAAGGGCAGAGAGAGGGAATTATTGGGAAGTCAAAATTTGAAGGAAAAAAAGAATACTAAAATTATTTTAGATGTAATCAGGAAAAAACAAAATATTAAAAAAGAAGAGACTAAACAGATCCTAATAGGCCCAGAGCAGTCCAGGAAACTCCATGGTCAATAGCTCAGCCAGGGATTGGATGGTGGCCCCAACCAGGCAACCCAAGGCATTAGGCCCTTTTTTTAGGGAGAACACTTCTGTGTTACCACCAAGAACTAGGGTGGATTCTGACATCCACAGGAATACTGAGATCCAGGGAGCATTCTCAAACGTTATCCACATTCATCACTATGACACCATAAGTTTTCAGTTACAAACACAAGCCCTAAACATAGATGGTGGTTTTCTCTTCCTCATTTTGTATTTGTTTAAAATAAATTCTAAAATTATTCAGGCAACATATTTTTGGTTTACTCCTTACACCCCCAAAGACAAGGCCATTTTTAAACATTAACATTTTTAAATCAGTTTTTATTCTTGCATTTTGCTTTTACATCATCTAATTTTCTCCCTTCTCTCCTCTCCCAGAAAGCTATAAAAAAAATTTTAAAAAAAGGAAAAAAAAGGAAGTAAAGAAAAATAAGGCAAAATTGACAGTTCTTTCTACACACACACACACACACACACACACACACACACACACACACACACTTAAATGTTCAACCTTTTCCAATTACACAATGATATTCTCTCTCTCTCTCTCTCTCTCTCTCTCTCTCTCTCTCTCTCTCTCTCTGAAGCAATTGGGATCACTTGACTTGCCCAGGGTCACACAGTCAGGAAGTGTTAAGTGTCTGAGTCCAAATTTGAACTCAGGTCCTCCTGACTTCAGAGGCCTGGAGAGACTTGCATGAACTGATGCTGAATGAAATCAGCAGAACCAGGAGATCATTGTACATGGCAACAACAATACTATATGATGATCAATTCTGATGGATGTGGCTCTCTTCAACAATGAAATGTTTCAAATCAGTTCCAGTTGTTCAGTGATGAAGAAAGCCATATACACCTAGAGAGAGGGATATGAATGCGGACCAAAACATAGCATTTTCATGCTCTCTATTGATGTTTGCTTGCATTATGTTTCCCTTCTCAGATTTTTTTTCTTGTAGATCCGATTTTTCTTGTGCAACAAGATAACTGTATAAGTATGTATACACATTTGATTTGTCAAGTATTTTGACATGGTTAACATGTATTGGACTTCCTGCCATCTAGGGGAGGGGTGGGGATTAGGAGGGGAGAATTTGTAACAGAAAGCTTTGTAAGGGTCAATGTTGAAAAATTACCCATACATATGTTTTGCAAATAAAAAGCTTTAATACATAAAAAGAAAAATTGCTTTCTATGAACACAATTACAAAACACTTCACAGAAATAAAGTTAGATCTAAATAATTGGAAAAAAATACCAGTTGTTCATGAGTAGACTGAGCTAATATAATAAAAATGACAATGCTACCTAAATTAATCTGTTTGTTCAGTATCATACCAATCAAACTGCCAAAAAATTATTTTGTAGAACCAGAAAAAATAATAACAAAGTTCATCTGGGAGAGTAAAAGGTCAAAAATATCAAGGGAATTAATGGGAAATAAAAATGTGAAATGAGGTGGCCTGGTGGTATCAGACCTAAAACTATCATAAAGCGGTAATCAAAATCATTTGGCACTAAGAAATAGAGAAGTAGATCCATGGAATAGAGTAGGTACACAAGCCATAACAGCCAATGACTATAGTAATCTAGTGTTTGATAAGTTTAAAGACTCCAGTTTCTGGGATAAGAACTTACTATATGGCAAAACTTGCCATGGAAACTGGAAAATAGTATGGCAGAAATTAAGCATACACCAACATCTCACGCTCTATACCAAGATAAGATTGAAATTGGTTCCTGATTTAGACATAGTGATACTATAAGAAGCAAATTAGGAAAGCAAAGGATAGTATCCCTGTCAGATCTTTGGAGAAGAGAGGAGTTTATGACCAAATGAGAAATAAACAAAAACATTATGAATAAAAAACAAAATAAATAATTTTGATTACATTAAATTTAAAAAGGCTTGCACAAAGAAAACCAATGCAGCCAAGATTAGAAGGGAAGCAGAAAGATGGGAAACAATTTTTAGAGCCAGTATTTCTGTATGTAAAATACATAGTGAACTGAGTCAAATTTATAAAAATACAAGCCATTCTCCAATGATAAATGGAAACAGGATATGACTAAGCAATTTTCAGTTGAAGAAAATAAAGCTATTTCTAGTTATATGAAAAAATGCTCTCAAACACTATTGATTAGAAAAATACAAATTAAGACAACTCTGAAGTACCACTTCACACCTCTCAGATTGGCTAAGATGATAGGAAAAGATAATGATAAATGCTGGAGAGGATGTGGGAAAACATCCTACATTGTTGGTAGAGTTGTGAATTGATCCAACCATTCTGAAGAGCAATTTGGAATAATGTCCAAAGGGCTATCAAACTGTGCATACCCTTGGGTCTGTATCCCAAAGAGATCATCAAAAAGGGAAAAAGACCCACATGTGCAAAAATGTTTGTAGCAGCCCTTTTTGTAGTCACAAGGAACTGGAAGCTGAATGGATGCCCATCAGTTGGAGAATGGCTGAATAAGTTATAGAATATAAATGTTATGGAATGTTATTGATCTATGTTAATGATCAGCAGAATGATTTCAGAAAGATCTGAAGAGACACATGAACTAATGCTAAGTGAAGTAAGTAGAAACAAAAG
Source organism: Myrmecobius fasciatus (assembly GCA_023553655.1). Taxonomy (NCBI): domain Eukaryota; kingdom Metazoa; phylum Chordata; class Mammalia; order Dasyuromorphia; family Myrmecobiidae; genus Myrmecobius; species Myrmecobius fasciatus. Next base: position 193,551 of record JAJPUD010002948.1, read on the forward strand.
AACATGGTACACAGCAATAACAAGATTATGTGATGATCAATCAACTTCGATAGACTTGGCTCTTCTCAGCAATGAAGTGATTCAGGCCAATCCCAATAGACTTGTAATGGAGAGAGCCATCTGCACCCAGAGAGAGGACTGAGAAAACTGAATGTGGATTATAACAGTATTTTCCCCTTTTTGTTGCTGTTTGCTTGCTTGCTTTTTTTCTTCATCATTTTTCCCTTTTTGACTTGATTTTTCTTGTGCAGTATGATAAAGATGGGAATATGTTTAGAAGAATTGCACATGTTGGATTATTTTCTGTCTAGGGGAGAGAAGGGAGGGAGAAAAGCTTGGAACACAAGGTTTTGCAAGGATGAATGTTGAAAACTATATTTGCATATATTTCCAAAAATAAAAAGCTATTATTAATGAAAAAGCAAATTATTCAGCCATGAGAAATGATAATATAGATGATTTTGGAAAAAACTGAAAAAACTATGATGAACTGATGCAGAGAGAAGCAAGGAGAAATAGGAGAACAATATATTTGATAACACTATCAAAAAGAAAAACAAGATATAAAATTCTGATCAATGTAACAAATAATCATGATTCCAGAGGACTGATAATAAAAGTGCTCCTATCTCCTGACATAGAGGTAATGGATCAAGACGAAGTCTGAGATGTGCATATATGGGCAATATATGTCCATATATGGGGCATTTGTTTTGCTTGACTGTGAATGTTATAAGGATTATTGTTATTGTTCAACTCAATAGGGATAGAAACAAGAGAAAATAAAAGCCTGCCAATCAAAAATAATAATAAAATAATTTTAAAAAATAAAACATAAGAAAATAGTTTTTAAAAGAAGAAAAATAAGTCTTTTTTTAATGATTGAGCTCTCTATGTGGGTAATGAATTCTCCATTATTAAAGGTCTTAAAGCAGAGACCAGATGATCACATGTGAGTAATATCATCTCAAGTATTTACTATATATGCTGTGAAGCTATGGCCAACTTAACTTCTCTGTATCTCAGAGGGGACTCTTCATTTATAAAATAAGATTAATGAAATTTTCCTAGGTGGCACAGTGGAGAGAATATTGATAGAATCTCAAAAAAGGATGACCTGAATTCAAATCTTGTCTCAGACACTGAGGCTATATGACCCTGAGCAAGTCACTTGATCTCTATCTGTTCCAATATTCTTATCTGTAAAATGGGAATAATAATAGCACTTTTCTTTCAGAATTAGTCCTCCTGACTCCAGAGCTGGATTCTATCCTACTGCTCCTATCTTTCAGAATTGGGAAGAGAAAATAGGATAATATTTATAAGGTGCTTTGTAAACCTAAAGTGCTATGTAAATGTTAACTATTATTATGACAGGGCTTGTTATAATTAAAATCTTTTATAAATCTTAGAGTGCTAGCAAAGTATAAGCTTTTAGAAAATGGATTCTTGTTCAGGTCAAAGTTGGGAAAGGTAAGATCAAAGGACTTTTCCTGTCCTGAAAACTACAATTCTATGAAACTATTGTGGACTAGACCGTTCTGAATTAGAATGGAATAGAATGAAGGCCTCTTCTTTCTCTTTATACAGACATGGCCATTGCTACCTTCCCATGAAGACTGATTATCTCAAACACAAGCTGTTTGAAACACTCTAAAGCCACAGAAAAAAAAGGAATAAGCCTTAAAAAGCAGTTAAAAATCACCTTCCACCTTCAACTTGCCTATGACCTTCAAATGGATCTTCCTTCTGAGAGGGCTCTTGAGGGCTGAATGTTCCACCTGGAGAAGGAGCTCTGCTTCTGTGAAATTAGCCAGGTCAGACACAATGATGAGATGACATGATATTCCAAAGAGATTATGTCTCTGGAATTGGATTATAGGAATCAAGGTGAAATTTGCCTGACTTCCATCAACTGCATAGATTTTGGTTTTTCCTTCTTTTCCACTCTTAGGAAAAACTTCAGTGTCACACTTTTGAGCCTGTAGTTCCAAATCCCAAAGCAGAAAATATTCCTTTCCAGGTGCTTGAGGTATTATTTCTGGGAGTGGATTCAGCATAGATGCCACTGAGGAGAGAAGTGTATGTTCTTGAATAAGCTAAAAAATGAATCAAGCAAAAAAAAATTTTTTAATTAAGAAAAAAAAAATGAATCAAGCACCTGAACCAGAGACTATCCACTTACCTTCCAAACCTTTCAGGACTAAGGACAGAGGTGAAACTGTCTGGGCCTAACAAAGAGAATAAGCTCTCAGAGTGGGGAGACAGAACTTTGTATTAGAAAATAATAAGCAGGGGCAGCTAGGTGTCCCAGTGGATAGAGCACCAGCTCTGAAGTTAGGAGGACCTGAGTTCAAATATGGTCTCAAGACACTTAACACTTTCTAGCTGTGTGACCCTGGGCAAGTCATTTAACCCAAATTGGCTCAGCAAAAAAAAAAAAAAAAAAAAAAAAAA
>JAJPUD010002948.1:196107-216696 GCA_023553655.1 Myrmecobius fasciatus
AAGAAAAGAAAAGAAAAGAAAAGAAAAGAAAAGAAAAGAAAAGAAAAGAAAAAAGAAAAAAAAGAAAAGAATAAGCTGAAGAATCCGTAGTTCTAATGCCTTGGACTCAATGTGTGAACTTGACCACAAACTTGATCTGATTCTTCATCTGCAAAATGAAGATAATAATACTAGTCCTACTTCCCTGCCAGGGGCTGTTATAAGGAAAAGTTGTGCTTTGTTGACAGCACAACAGAAAAGTAAATTATTATTTTCATTTTTGTTTTCAGAAGCATCATGCTGTGTTCTTAGGGCAAAGGAAGGTGCTTGAATTGAGGTTTTCTTAAGAAGTTCTTCCTCAAATGCCATCTGTATCCAGAGAGAACTATGGAGATTGAATGTGGATTGAAGCATTGTATTTTGATCAGTGGAATAGGTTAGGTTCACAGGACAAAATACTCAATGACAATAGTAATCTAGTGTTTGATAAACCCAAAGACCCCAGTTTTGGGGATAAAAACTCACTATTTGACAAAAAACTGCTGGGATAATTGGAAACTAGTATGGAAGAAATTAGGCATTGACCCATACCTAACACCATATACCAAGATAAGGTCAAAATGGATTCATGATCTAGGCATAAAGAATGATATTATAAACAAATTAGAACAATGTAGGATGGTTTACCTCTCAGACCTGTGGAGGGGGAAGGAATTTGTGACCAAAGAAGAACTAGAGGTCAGCATTAATCACAACATAGATAAGTTTGACTATATCAAGTTAAAAAGTTTTTGTACAAACAAAATGAATGCAGACAAGATTAGAAGGATAGCAGTAAACTGGGAAAATATTTTCACATCCAAAGGTTCTGATAAAGGTCTCATTTCTAAAATATATAGAGAATTGACTCAAATATATAAGAATTCAAGCCATTCCCCAATTGATAAATGGTCAAAAGATATGAACAGACAATTTTCAGAGGAAGAAATTGAAACTATTTCTGGTCACATGAAAAGGTGCTCCAAGTCACTATTGATCAGAGAAATGCAAATTAAGACAACTCTGAGATACCACTACACACCTGTCAGATTGGCTAAAATGACTGGAAATGAAAATGACGAATGTTGGCAGGTATGTGGGAAAACTGGGACACTGATACATTGTTGGTAAAACTGTGAACGGATCCAACCATTCTGGAGAGCAATTTGGAGCTATGCTCAAAAAGTTATCAAACTGTGCATACCCTTTGACCCAGCAGTGTTTCTACTGGGCCTATATCCCAAAGAGATTTTAAAGGAAGGAAAGGGATCCACATGTGCAAGAATGTTTGTGGCAGCCCTTTTTGTAGTGGCAAGAAACTGGAAATTGGAAGGATGCATCAATTGGAGAATGGCTGAATAAATTATGGTATATGAATGTTATGGAATATTATTGTTCTGTAAGAAACGACCAACAGGAGGATTTCAGAGAGGCCTGGAGAGACTTGCATGAACTGATGCTGAGTGAAATCAGCAGAACCAGGAGAACATTATACACAGCAACAAGACTATACGATGATCAATTCTGATGGACATGGTTCTCTTCAAAAATGATGTGATTCAAACCAGTTCCTATTGTTCAGCGATGAAGATAGTCATATACATCCAGAGAGAGGCCTGTGGGAACTGAGTGTGGACCACAACACAGCATTTTAACGCTTTCTGTGAATATCTCTATGCATTTTGTTTTCCTTCTTAGGTTGTTTTTTCTTCTCTTTCTAGATCTGATGTTTCTTATACAGTAAGATAACTGTATAGATATGTATACATGTATTGTATTTGTCATATAATTTATCCTATTTGGCATGTATTAGATTACCTGTCATCTAGGGGTGGGGGTGGGGGGAAGGAGGGGAAAAGCTTGGGGAAAGAAAAGTTTTTGCAAAGGTCAATGCAGAAAAATCACTCATATGTTTTGTAAATAAAAAGCTTTATTTAAAAAAAGCATTGTATTTTCACCTTTTTTGTTGTTTGCTTTTTCTTTCTAATGGTTTCTTCTCTTTTGGTTGGTCTGATTTTTCTTGCACAAGATGACAAATATGGAAATGTATTTAAAAGTATTGTGCATGCATAAAGAATATCATATTGCTTGCTGTCTTGGGGAGGGGTAAGGAAAGGAAGTGAGGGAGAAAAAGAATTGGAACACAAAATCTTGCAAAAATGAATGTTGAAAACTATATATTTTTTAAAAAATAAAATACTATTGAAAAAAATAATTTCTTCCTCTCTAGACTTTTATTTATATAAAGGGAATATGTAAAGGGAAGGGGCTGAATGATCCAAGGATGATTCATTGCATGGGGGAATGGAGTGGCTCTCTGCTCACACTCTCTGCTCACACAAGCTATTAACATGTCACATATAGTTTAAAAACAAGTATTACATAACAGAAACTGATGGTTTCATTTCTAGTCTTCTTCTGTCCTTCACATATGGAAATGTTCACATTTATCAAGGTCATAAAAAAATTTTTTTGGTAATATGTCAACGACCAAGCATTCTATGAATTTGGATCTGACTGGTGGATCACCCAGACCCCTGTCCTTCCCAATCTGTATCCTTCTTTTTAGATACAGCAGAGATAGCCATTAATAAGAGAAATAGTCAAAAAACTTAAGTTCTAGTGGTGAATCTCTCGTGAATTTTCTTATGACTATGGGCATTTGATTTAACCTTAACACAGTGCTTGACATACTACTAAAAATTGATTGATTGATTAATCTCTGCTTCAATCTCCATTTCTATAAAATAGAGTGCATCCCTCTGATGAGGGACAAATTAGCAATTGTGTATGAAAGGATTTTTAAAAATATAAATTGACTAAAATATGTAAAAGAGAGCAGAAATAAGTTTAGAAGTGAACAAAAGCATATGCAGCACACTGGGAAATAACTATAGCAGAGGATAAGAACAGAAAAGAAATCTGTGGTTTTATTATTATAGAGAATTCCCAATTGAGGAAAGCCCCTCTTCCATGCAAATTGGCACCTTCTCTTCAAATAGTGATCTTAGAACATTGCCTGGAGAGTTTAAATGACTTACTTCATATCACACAGCCAGTATGGGTCAGAAGCCTGACCCCAGTTCTTAATGGCTCCAAGGTTGTCTCTCTACTCACTACTCTAAGCTATTAAAATGTCACATATAGTTTAAAAGCAAATATTACATAATGGAAAGTGATGGTTTTATTTCCAGTTTTCTTCTGACCTTTACATATGGAAATGTTCATGTTTGTCAAGGTCATAATAAAAATTTTTGACAATATGTCAAATGAGGGTAATCTAAATTATAGTACTTGCCTTTATTAAAATTAATCCAGTGCACATCAATTGGGGAATGGCTGAATAAGTTATGGTACATGAATGTAATGGAATATTATTGTTTTATAAGAAATGATGAGCAGACTGATTTCAGAAAAGCCTGAAAAGATTTACATGAATGTATGCTCAGTAAAATGAGTAGAACCAAGAGAACACTGTACCCAGTAACAACAATATTGTGATAATCAGCTGTGGCTCTTTTCAGCAGTGATTTAAGATAATTCCAATAAACTTGGGATGGAAAATTCTCTCTCCAGAGAGAGAATTATGGAAACTGAACACGGATGGAAGCATCCTTTTCACCTTTTTTTGTTTGGTTGTTTTTTTTCTTTCTTGTGGGTTTTATCCTCTTTTGATATGACAAATATGGAAATATGTTTAGAAAAACTGTACATATCTAACCTATATTGAATTGTGTTGCTGTCTTGGGGAGGGGAGAAAGAGAGGGAGGGAGAAAAATTTGGAACTCAAGGTTTTGTAAAGGTGAATGTGCAAAACTATGCATGTATTTGGAAAAATAAAATAAAATAAAAAATTCATCCAGTAGAATCCTCTCACAAAGCCTTATTTATCATAGGGTGGAAGGGGTGACCCTGGATTTTCAAATCTATACCAGTAGTTCTTCCTAGTTGGCAAGGCTTGGAGTTCAAATCAATGGTGAATTGTGCATCTCTTATCTAAGAACAGGTCTATCTAGTAGAGGCTTGTTATCTGGGTAGAAGGCTCTCAAGAGACACTCATAATTTCATTCAAGAACAAGTGAAAGAAAGGGACCCACATGTGCAAAAAAAGTTTGTATAAGCCTTTTTGGAGGGGCAAGGTTCTGGAAATTTAGTAGATGCCCATCAGTTGGGGAATGGCTGAATAAGTTATGGTATATACACACCTCTCAGATTGACTAAAATGACAGAAAAAAGATAATGATGAATGTTGGAGGGGATGTGGGAAAACTGGAACATTAATACATTGTTGGTGGATCAACATATGCTATGTTCTCTTCTTTTTTCTGGCTTTTTATCTCTACCATGTTTTCCCTCTCTTTGCTCTGATTTTTCTTTTCCAACATGATTCATAAAGTAATGTGTTAGAAATAAAGAAAGAAAAAATTTGTAAAGAGCTTCTGCCTTCAAGGAAGCTACAATCTATAGGGGGAGAAAATGTATACAGCTATAAGTACATAGAAAGGTAGACTCTCTGTTTTATCTTGTGGCCTGTGGGTAGGAGACAGGGAGACCAATTAGGTGATTTTTTTGCAGTGATTTAGATGAGAGATGTAGAAATGAATAATCGAAACCGAAATTTGTGAAGCAGTGGGAAGTTTACGGAATTTACCAGTGAAAACGGCTCTCCTGCTTGAGTAGAATGAGCCCCGCCTGACAGTGACTGCCAGTCTGGATGTTAGCAGTCTCCCTAGGACAGGCTGGCAGACAAGCGGCTTTGCGACTTCCGACTTGGAATCAAAGTAGTTGCTAATCTCTCCCTCAGAGTGATGGAAAGCAGACTACCAGAAGAGGCAGATGCGCAAATCTGTTTGCCCTCAACCCATGAAATACAGAAATCATTAAGTCTCTCGACCACATCCCCAGAAAGACGAATTCATTCATTTTGCCAAGTTTTACTGAGCTCTTCTGCATCTGCTGCTTTCTAAGGAAATTATTGGATAATCAAATGAAGGGGGGGCGGGGAGAGAATCATCTCAATTGCAGAAGAGTTGACGTCATTGAGGAGGTGATCCCAAGATGAAGCAAAGTTATGGAGTAACAGGACAGTCTTAATATGAGGGAGAGGAGGGAAATCCTCCCAATTAAAGCTGTTGTCCAAGAGTGGAAGAAACTGCCTTGCTGAGCAGTTAATGGAGGTCTTTCAGTAGGCTGGAGACTATTTCTTGGAGACGTAGCAAAGACAGTTGCTACGTGAGCTTTGCATTCCCTTCCAATTCTATTCCCAGTCCTGCTATATTCTACTCCCAATCCTGTTATTCTATTCCCAGTCCTACTAGTTCTCCTAGCTTGCTAGTTCCTGTGGAGTCAGGGTTCAATCTCCAGTCTCCCCCAGAAAACAGCTCCAGAGTTCAGTTTCTGCCTGGGGCAGCTGAAGGAAAACTACAACAAAAAGCTGGTTCACATCCTTCCTCTGGCCTTTACCTTCCTGAACTTCATTCACTGTTCTCCTCTGTAAATGAAGGGATCGATGTCATATTTCGAACTCATCAAATCTAAATCCCTAAAGTTGACAGGTAAGGGCCTCCATCCAGCATTGTAGTGAAACGGGCCAGGTGCCTCGGAATCATTTATTAACATACATGACCTTCTTCTAGCTCTGGTTCCTATGTTTGAGGAGGAGAGAGATGAGGGGAGGAGAGAGATGAGGGAAGGGAGAGAGAAGTCCTGGATTCTAATTTCAGTTCAATTGCTCTCTTGTCACCTATCCCCACTTCTGGACCTCTTTCTTTTACTATTAAAAGGGGGGAAGAGAGACAACTAAATTGTAGTGAAACTGACACGTCGTGACGAAATCATTCATTAATATGCATGGTCCTTTTCTAGCTCTGGCTTGAGGAGGAAAGAGTTGAGGGAAGGGAGGGAGAAATCCTGGATTCTAATTTCAGTTTAGCCACTTGTCTCCCCTTCTGGATCTCCTTCTTTTACTGCTAAATGGGAGGCGGGGAGGGGAGGGATGGAGATAGGGAGGGAGTTAGCTTAAACGATTCTAAAGGTCTCTAGCACCTATACCCATCTGGGCTTTAAGGGATGGAGAGCAGAGGCAGGGCCTGAAGTAGCGCATCTCTCTTATCAGGAAGACATCCATCCCGCTTGGATAAATATGGACAGAGATCAGCCAGTCTTACCGACTCAAAGAGCACCACGAGGCCTGCCGAGGTGGCGAGTCCCAACTAATCCAGCAGGGAGTGCAGATCCTTCCCCTAACCTCTGAGTCCATCTCCTTCCCTACCTGACGCGCGCCGACTTCGTTTAGCATGCCCACCACGGGCAAATCTGGAGATCCATCACATCCTACGCCCCCAAGTCTGCCCGCCCAAGGAACGCCATGCCCCGGTCGGGGTGGGTACGGCCCCTCACATTTCCCAGACTCCTGGAGTGCGGATCTCTCCCTCGAAACTCTGAATCCGCTTCCCTACCTCGTGCAAACAGGGACGCCACTAGTACCGAGAACATGGCAGCGACGACTAGAAAGTGACAAGCAGTGACCATGACAGTGACTGCAGAGATTTTCAGAGTCCTCTCCTCTAAGTAATAGAAACCTACTGGAAGGGGTAGGCTCACAGCAATGGGCCGGGAGAGGGTGGGTTCTGCTTGGGGAATATGGGGGTTTGGGAGAGGGAGGCAGGGGAAGGGACAGGTTTGGTGTCTGTGGGGGGAGGCTGTCTTAGTGTTTTTATTACAATGACCTGTCCATAGATTTTCTTAAACTTTTTCCACTCGCTTTTCACCAGAAAAACTTTTTACGACCTCAGGTATATAGGTATATAAAATATAAAATAAAATATATAAAACAAGAAATAAAATAAAATAAATAAAATATAGGTATATAAAATATAATTTTTCAACTCCTCCCCTCCAAATCGTATTGAATTGTGAGGAAATTGTAGGACTAATGTGGCCCTGTGACACTGGTCACAGACTTACACAAAATCTTTATTTTTCTCTCTCCTAAAATGTGTACTAAAAAGACAAAAAATAATAAATGACCATTGTCTCTGGGCCACCTCATTGGAAATATGAATTCATTTATTTGATCTTTTTTTTAAATTTATGGAATCAAAATTCTATACCATAATAAAATGTTAATACAATAGTTGCACATAAAACTGCAGATCTACCATGCAAAACTTGCTATTCCTTTCAATAATAAAAAATTGTGTAAATTTTTCTTTCCTCCCCCTAAAGATGGTTACCACTAGCTACAAATAGGTATATGTATATGTGTATGTATATATGTACATATATGGATAGGTATAATTCTATATTTTTTTCCTCTGGATGCAGAATACATCTTTCTTCATGTCCTTTATAATTAATTTAAATATTTATAACCAAAATAACTTTCTTACTCAATCATTTTGAAAACAGTATTGCTGTAACTGTATAGTGTTCTCTTCTGCTCATTTCCCTCTTCAGTCCTTCCATGCTTTTTCTAAATTCACTGAGTTCATCATTTCTTATAGCACAGTAGTATTTCATCATCATATAACACAACTTGTTCAGTCATTCATCAATTAATGGGGACCTCTGCAATTTCCAGGTCTTTGCCACCACAAAGAGAGCTGCTATAAATATTTGAGAACATATAGGTTCTTTCCCTTTACCCCTAATTAGCTTTGGAAATAGACTAAGTAGCAAGTTCCTCCTGTGTGGCTGCTCTGTAAGGAAATTATTGGATAGACAAGTGTCATTAAAAAATAATTGTATTCTCAGAAGAATTGAAGGCAAGGAATGATGACAGCCTTAATATGAGGAGTAAGGCAAAATCCTAACAAAGCTACTATCCAAAAGGGTGAATCAACTGCCTTGATGAAGAGTCAGTGAAAATCTTTCAGGAGAAGATGAAAACCATCTGTGGGGATTATTGTAAAGAGAGTTTTTGCTCACTTATGGCTTTGCATTCCCTTCAAACCCTCAGGGATTGTTATTCTCAGGGTTGTCCTGTGGCAGAGAGAATAGAGTTCCTTGCATTCTTCCAAAAGGCTGAGTAAAAATGGAAATTAGAAAAAGGAGATTTCAGCTTAACATGAAAAATCATTTCCTTATGTCTGACATCATCCAACAGTGAAATGGATTTTTAAGGTCCTGAGCTTCCCATCCTTCAAAGTATTGCAGAAGAGTCAGGATATCAATCTGTCAAGAATATTGTAAAAAAGAATCTTGAAATTAGAAAACAGACCTCTCCACACTCCTAGATATAATGTTGCTGTACAGCAGAGTATGTTTGTCATCATTAAATGTGAGTTCCACAGAAAGTTACTCTAAACACCATATATTATTGGATTTTCTGTTTAATCAAATTTAAAGGAAATTTATACAATGGATGACTGACAAACAAATATTACACTGGAGAATATGATTTTTTACAACACATACTGAAAAAAGAAAAGAAATTCATACACAAATTGAAAAGCTAATGCTTCAATCTATGTCTTTTTGACTTAGTTACCAAAATTACAAAGCAGTTGTTCATTTTAAGTGATCTAGAGTACAAACCAATCTAAATATAGAGGCACACAAATCATGTTAGTCCATTTTAAAAGCAAATTGTAATTAAGCCTGCCCAGCTTTAAAAAAAAAAAAAAAATTGCAGAGGGCTGTTTAAACCAAGATCTAAGATGTACAATCTTAAGAATTCCTTCAAAATCACTGACAAAAATTACACTATAAAGGATCTTTAACTAAATCCCTAGCTTTATAATTGATGATCACAAGATGTTTTAAAGGACACAAGACAGTTATGTGTATTAAGCAGCACTAGTTTCACTGATTAAAAGAAAAAGTAATAACAATCTTTTAAAAAAAGAATTTGTAACTAAAACAAAAACAATAGGAAAAAATCAGGAAAACAATCCCTTTAGACTTATTTCAGACAATCAGACATATACCCCCAATTTTCCTAATTATAGGTTCTTGATATATGGTCATAAATTAAACTGATGATACTGAATGAGCACTCATGGTGACTTCCAAAATTTCCAAGTGTTTCCAAATTCAATGTATGTGAAAGTTGACAGACAGCCTTAAAGAAGGAAATGTCTAGTGAATAAAAGTCACATTTTTGATGGCATTCCTTTTCCCATTCTGGCATGCAAGGATGTACCCAAGGAGTATAAAAGATAATTCAGTCTGCAAAGTCTTAATACCAAACCCAGTTATGGAGGAGAAAGGAGGAATAGAGTCATAAGGACCCCAGAAATGAAAACATTCAGCATATTTCAGGTAAGGAAATTTTAAATTATCACACAAGAATGAAAGTCATTCTTCAAATTACATCCTCAAGTTAAAAGATTTAGCATATATGTTTGTCTTTTACACAAATCTCTTGGAAAAGAAGCCTATTTTGACAAGTTTTTTAATTAGGATGACTGTAGGATGGACTCCCAGGAAAAAAAGATCAGCCTTAGCACAGATAAGGCATAAATATACTGTATGAGAAGTTCAAATTGGTGGTGGTAACATTTCAGACCAGCTGGACCACAACTAAAAGTGAGGTTTAAAACTTCCTGTTTTCCTCAAGGTATTCTGGAGAACCGGTAGGATGGACTATAAACACAGTCTGAAATCCACGAAAAGGTAAGCAAACAGAATGTAGAGAACAGAAAGGAGTCACAAAGGGGAAAGAACTTTATTGTACTGAAAATGGAGTGGAAGCAATGAATTAGTTAAAAGGGTTCAAAGTCTTTTAAAAATAGCAACAATGAAAACAAAAAATGTGGACTGAATTTACCTTGATAATACATGGGCATGGCTTTATATTAAAAGACTTATCAAAAAGAAAGGGAAAGTATTTGCTATCACACACCAACAGTGAGAAAATCTGGTTTATTTTCATAAATATTATTTTAATGGAATAAAAACCATGAAGGAATTAGGACAAGAGACATTACTCATCCGGGTCCTACTATACTGCAGTGCAAATAATGATCCCTTGGGTTCACACCTTCCCCCATTACCTTTCTCCAGGAAGTCCAGTCCTATGTATCAAGTCAGAGATTATTCTATAGGATGAACAGTCTTCCCTGTGGCGAAGTGCAGAAATGTAAAAGGCCAGGAGGAAAGGATCTTGCCTAATGATTTGGCTTTTGCCTTTTCCCAAGTCCAACTTCACCTCTCAAACACCACCAAAGTCAATGAAAACAAAATTCAGTCATACTGAATTTTGGGAGGGAGGAAGAAATCCATCCACACAGGAAATAGACGTATAATTCATCTAGGAAAATCCACGCCAAAGAAAGGAGTCTCAAAAGATTTGATGTTTTCTCTTATATTAAGCATACTTAAATACTTTTAAAATTCATGTTTAACAAAAAGAAATCAAAATACAACAAAATGATTCTTAAGCTATAAAGAATGGCAGGTATTGATTAAAAAAAAAAAAAAACACCAATCGGGCAGCTAGGTAGCGAAGTGGATAGAGCACCAGTCCTGAAGTCAGGAGGACAATTCAAATCTGACCTCAGACACTTAACACATCCTAGCTGTGTGATCCTAGACAAGTCACTTAACCCCAATTGCCTTAGGAAAAAAGAAAAAAAAAACAATCACAGGATAATAATCACAAATAATCTACTATACTACAAATTCAGTAATTTATTACCTTAATAGTAAAAAAACAGTGGGGGGGAGGGAGGATAGAGTTTGAGAAACATAAGAAAATCAAGGAACTACTAATATAATAAAATGGTATATACAACTCAGGCACCAGCTTTCAAAAAGATGATTTAAGTTGAAGACAAAAAAAAAAACAATTTGGACAAGCTTATTTATGGTTCATAGAACCACATTTTTATTCTCTCATTTGTCAAGTACACAGATAAGCCATTAACTTGTGCTCATCAAAGCACAAAAAATAATCATCAAAAAAAAAAATCAAAGATGATTTCTTCATTTACAAATAGAGGTTAAAAAAAGCACTTATCTTTCCAGTTTATTATGAGATATTTCTAAATCACTCTGAAAATCTTAAAGCATCATATAGGTACTATTTTGTGGTGGTGGTGGTGATTTCCTGATTGCCAATATCTAGGACCCTTTCCTTAAGCGTAACTAAATGGGAAGATATTCATTCTGCTACTATAATCCAGCCTTGACTATATAACTGTACTCTTTTCTCCAAAGTTGATTATTTTTCAGATGTTATTTAATAGACTCTCCAGATCCTTACAATTGCCAGCTAACTTAGCAAACATCATTTTCAAGATAAATTAAGGATATGAGGCAGAAATCACTTGGCCAAGAGTTAGAGATATTCCCAAGACTAGACCTCTAGTGTTCCATGTTTTCAGGTTCCAGCCACTAAATCAGGCTCTTCTTCAAGGTGTTCAGTAATTTAGGGTTGATTTCTGACCTAGGAGTTCACAACTCCACCACCAATATACTACTGTCCCAATTTTCTCACATCCCTTTCAATATTTATCATTATCTCTTCCTGTCTTCTTAGACAATCTGATAGATGTAACGTTTCCCATCTTTCTGCTTTCCTTTTAATATTGGTTGTGCTGATTTGGTTGTGTAAAACTTTTTAAATTTAATTTAATCAAAATTATCCATTTTACATTTCTTAATGTTCTCTATCTCTTCCCCATAGATCTGACAAGTAAACTATGCCTAATTTGCTTATTGTATCACCCTTTAAGTCTAAATCATATACCCATTTTGACATTATCTTCATATATAGGGTGAGGTTGATCTGTACCTAGTTTCTGCCTTATCATTCTTCAGTGTTCCCAACAGTTTGGGTTTTGGTTTTCTTTTTTTTCAAATAGTGAGTTCCTGTCCCAGAAACTGGAGTCTTTGGGTTTATCAGAAAGATTACTATAATCGCATGATGTCTTTAATCTATATTTACTGCTCTATTTCATAGCCAACATCAAACAGTTTTGATGATTTCTGCTTTATAATAGTTTTACATCTGGTATGGCCAGGTCACCTTCCTTTGCATTTTTTTTCTTTAATTCCTTGATATTCTTGACCTTTTGTTCTTCCAGATGAATTCTGGTGGGTTTTTTTTTTCCCCTAGCTCTATTTAATAAATTTTTGGTAGTTTGATTGATATGGCACTAAATAAATAAATATTTAAATTTAAATTTAATTTGAAATTTAAATTTAAATTTAAAAATTTAGGTGAGATTGTCATTTTTATTAAATTAGCCTACCCATGAGCAAATGAAATTTTTCCAATTGTTTACATCTGACTTTATGCGAACAGTGTTTTGTAATTGTGTTCATACAGTTCCTTGGTTCTTGGGAAGGAGACTCCAAAATATTCTATATTGTCTACTGTTATTTGAAATGGAATTTCTCTCTTGCTGCTGGGTTAATTGGTAATATATAGAACTACAGATTATTTATGTAGGTTTCTTTGCTAAAGTTATTATTTCAAGTACTTTTTAGTTGATTGTCTAGAATTCACCAGTATACTATCATATCATTTACAATGATAGCTTTGTTTCCTCACTGCCTATTCTAATTGACTCAATTTCTTTTTCTTCTTTTATTGCTAAAATTAAAATTTCTAAAATAATATTGAATAATAGTGGTGATAATGGGGATCCTCACTTAACCCCAGATCTTATTGGGGAGGCTTCTAGTTACAGATACTTATCATTTTAAGGAAAGTTCTATTTACTCCTATGCTCTCTAGCTCTATGCTGTTTTTACTAGGAATGGATGCTGTATTTTCTCAAAAGCTTTTTTTATATCTATTGAGATAATCATATTGGTTCTGTTGGTTTTACTATTAATGTGGTCAGTTATGCTGACAGTTTTCCTAATATTAAACGGGGTCTATAGTCCTTGTATAAATCTCACCTGATCATAGTGTATTATCCTCATGATAAATACCTGTAATCTCTTTGCTAATTTATTTTTAAAAATTTTTATACCAATATTCATAAGGGAAATTGGTGTATAATTTTCTTTGTTCTGGCTCTTCCTGGTGTAGGTATCAGCAACATATCTGTGTCATAAAGGAATCTGATAGGATTAAAACTTCATCTGTATTTCCAAATAGTTTATATGGTATTAGAATTAGTTGTTTTTTAAATGTTTGGTAGAATTCATTTGTAAATCTATCTGACCCTAGAGATTCTGTATTAGGTATTTTATTAATGGCTTGTTCAATTTCTATTTTTAAAATGGGGTTATTTAAATATTTTGTTTCCTCTTCTGTTAATCTGGTCAATTTATAGTTTTTGTAAATATATTCATCCATTCCACTTAAGATTTAACGGCATGCAGTTGGCAAAATAGCTCCTAATTATTACTTTAATTTCCTTATCACTGATAGTGAATTCACCTTTTTTTTTTTTTTTTTTTTTGCTGAGGCCAAGTGACTTGCCCAGGGTCACACAGCTAGGGAATGTCAAGTGTCTGAGACCAGACCCGAACTCAGGTCCTCCTGACTTCAGGGCTGGTGCTCTATCCACTTCGCCATCTAGCTGCCCCGAATTCACCCTTTTCATTTTTTATACTAGTAATTTGGTTTTCTTCTTTCTTTTTTTAAAATCAAATTAACTGAAGGTTTATCTATTTTCCTGGAATTTTTTCTTTTTCCCACACAAAACCAGTTCTTAAATTTATTTATCCATTCAACAGTTTTTCTTACTTTCAATTTTATTAATTTTTGATTTTCAGAATTTGGTCTTTTATTGAGGATTTTTAACTTATTGTTTTTCTAGCTTTTTAAATTACACACGAGTCACTGATCTGCTTTTTCTCTATTTTATCCATGTAAGCATTTAGAGACAGAAAATTTCTCCTTAATACTTCTTTGGTTGCATCCCATAAATTTTGGTATTTTGTGTCATTACTGTTACTCTGATGAAATTATTGATTGGTTCTATGATTTGTTATGTAACTCACTCATGGGAATGAAGAAAATAAATTACTTCTTTCAAAACAAAAACAAAAAATCATCCAGTAAAGAATCAAATTGTATTATGAAGAAAGAAAAGAACGAGCAACTACCTACTATTAACAATGAAATTTATAATTTTAAATACAGAAAATTTAAGGAAATATACCATGAATGCAGAAATGAAAGGAGGTAGGCAAATTTGCACAGCAAACTCCAATGTTATTTCTTGTGATATCTTTTTTCAATAAAAACGATTTGAATAACATGCAGTTTCTGGGACTCTTAGGAAGAAAGGCTATTATGCAAGAACAATATTGTAAATTGTTGCCCCACAACTAGTACAATGTTACCTTCATTATAACCAAAGTTAAAAATATTTATGCTAAAGTCTTTACATAGTGAGAATCTGAGGGATCTGTAAACATGATCATTACTGTTCTGCATAATTCTTCAAGGCAATTAAAAAATCAAAGCTAAAGTTCCAAAGTTGTGTTGAGGGATATTTTTTGGTCTCAGAAACAACAAGCAGATTGGCAGTGCTTGAAATGGAAAAACTTGACTTTTGAATCCAGGTTCTCGATCATCTTTTGTTGGAGTTATACATATATGTTCTAGATTAGATCTGGGATTCTCCTGAGAGCAAATTGTTATTCACACCTAGTGTTTTTTTATTATCTAATGGGATCCTATCTCCCAAACAATAAGATTTGTCTTAAGGGAATCAAAAAAGGGAACTAAATTTTCAGTAACCTTCTTTCCCTTTATGTTTTTATGGAGAAAATAAAAAAAAGCCTTAAAATGTTGCTAGAAACAAAATTATATTCTTTTTTTTTTTTGATGATGCTACAGATAAGGGCAAGAAATAGGACTTTTGAATTTAATTTCTTACTCCACTTTAGTCTCCCTTTATAAACAAACAAAAATGAACAAGAAAAGTATCAAGTTGAGGCACCAGGTGGTTAAGGATGAATCTGGACATGTTCAGCCATGGCTGCTCCTTCCTGAAGAGGAGAAACGTGCTGTGGTGGCAAAGGCTGAAGGTGGTCACTGCCTAGAGAATGCTTTTCTGATTTCTCCTCTTGCTGCTGCCCAGCTGTAAACAGAAAGATCAACACATCATTGCAACAAGTGGCACAATGGAGCCCCCAAACCCCAAAGACCTCTCTAAGAAATTAAATCTTTACTGTTTCCTTTGGGGACTATCTTCTCAAGAGAAAGTTTCCATCTGACACTAATATGAAATTTTTTTTAAACTATTTTCTTCCACTTGTGAAAAAGCCATTGTTAGCATAATAATTCTGAATGAACAAACCTGTGAAAAATTAAAATAGAAATCTGATTCAAAGATTTCCTGATTTACTTCTGCAACATATTTTAAAATAAGCAACATATTTAATAAACCAGCAAATATTAATTTTTTAAAAGTCATAACTGTAATATTAATAAATTTTGCTAAATGATTCAACTAAAACAAGCTTTAAACCCTTCACAAAACAGTGAAAAGATAAAAAACATGCACTAAAGAAAAATTAGTTATCTTCTAGTAGGGTTGGAGTAGTGTACTTTCATCTCATCTGAAATGCACCTTGTTAAACCTGAATAACATTAGGAATTTTCTAATTGCCAATAGCAATCTCTTAAAAATAATGCACTCTATTTAGAACTATGCCCAAAAGGTAATCAAATTGTGCATATCCTCTGATCCAGCAATACCACTACTAGATGTGTATCCCAAAGAGATCATAAAAATGGTAAAAGAATCCACATGTACAAAAATATTTATATTAATAGCAGCTTTTTTTAATTAAAGCTTTTTATTTTCAAAATATATACATGGATAATTTTCAATATTCATCCTTGCAAAACCTTGTGTTCTAAATTTTTCCTCTTACTCCACCCACTCCCCTAGACAGCAAATAATTCATTATGTTAAACATGTGAAATACTTTTATACGTACTTCTACAAATACCATGCTGCTCAAGAAAAATCAGGACAGCTAGGTGACGCAGTGGATAGAACACCAGCCCTGAAGTCAGGAGTACCTGAGTTTAAATCTGGTCTCAAACACTTAACACTTCCTAGCTACATGATCCTGGGCAAGTCACTTAACTCCAATTGCCTCAGCAAAAAAAAAAAAAAAGAAAAAGAAAAATCAGATCAAAAAGGAAAAAAATGAGAAAGAAAACAAAATGTAAGCAAACAACAATAAAAAGAGTGAAAATGCTATGTTGTGATCCAGACTCAGTTCCCAAAGTCCTCTCTCTGGGTGTAGATGACTGTCTTCATCACAAGGTCATTGGAATTGGTCTGAATCGTCTCATTGTTGAGAAGTGCCACATCCATCAGAATTGATCATCGTATAATCTTGCTGTTGTGTACAGTGATCTCCTGATTCTGCTCATTTCACTCAACATCAGTTCATGTGAGTCTCTCCAGGCTTCTCTGAAATCGTCCTGCTGATCATTTCTTATAAAACAGTAATGTTCCATAATATTCATATAGCCATAATTCATTCAGCCACTTTCCAACTGATGGGCATCCATTCAGTTTCCAGTTTCTAGCCACTACAAAAAGGGCTGCCACAAACATTTTTGCACATATGGGTCTCTTTCCCTCCTTTATTATCTCTTAAGCCCAGTAGAGACACTATATAGCAACTCTTTGTGATGGCAAAGAATTAGAAATTGACGGGATGCCCATCAACAGGAGAATAGCTAAACAACTTGTATATGAATGTAATGGAATACTATTTCGCCATAAAATGATGGGCAAGTAGATTTCAGAAAAACCTGGGAAGACTTAGATGAATTGATGCTGAGTGAAGTAAGCAAAAACAAAAAAACCCCAGATCCTGTAACAGCAACATTTGGTGAGGATCAACTATAATAGGCCTATCTCTTCTCAGCAATAAAATGATCTAAGTCCAAAAAACTCATAATGGAAAATGCTATCTACATTCAGAAAAAGAACTATGGAGTCTGAATTGAGACCAAAGCATACTTTTTTCACTCTTTTTTGCTTTTTCTTTCTCATGGCTTTTCTAGTTTGCTTCTTTCCAAATGTAACTAATGTGGAAATATGTTCAATATGATTATGCATGTATAACCTATATTAGATTGCTTGCTATCTTGAGGGAGAGGGAAAGAAGGCAGACAAATGTGGAACTCAAAATCTTATAAAAATGAATGCTGAAAACTATTTTTATATGTAACTGGAAAAAATAAACTACTACTAAGTGGGAGAGGGAGAGAATAATGCACTCTTCTTGCCTGAGGGAATATGATTTTTTAAGAATTCCTTAAGTCCATAAATCAATTCAACTATCAATTCTCCTTTGAACAATCTGACTTGTTACATACTGTAAATGTCTATTATACCTATGAAATGTCTGTCTTAAATATTACCGTGTAAATTTAGAAACATTCCTATGAAATGTCTCTAGCCAAGGAAGATGTGCATTATTCCTAGTTCTGTAAGGAATTAAAACTCAGCTCGATCTTCACCCTGGTCTAACCTGCCTCTACTGTCTTCTAGGATTGCACTAAATTGAGCATTGCAGTTTTCAAGACAAATCATGGCTGCCTTTCACAAAGAAGTTCACAATAGAATAGTCTGTTGTTATAATTCCAATATTATATTATATTATATTATATTAATAATGTTAATATAATATATTATAATATAATATAATAATAATAATATATAATATAAAAAGCAGTAGGTATAAGTATACTATTGCAAGTCTAGTACTGCTGTTTTGTCTGCAATTCTCCCACTGTAGTCAAGATTGTAGTCAGATCCTTCATACAGTTGTATTTCTAGTGAGGTTCATAATTACAGAGACACTGAAACCTTTCAGAAGCAAATAACAAATGATTTCAGAGAGGCCTGGAGAGACTTGCATGAACTGATGCTGAGTGAAATCAGCAGAACCAGGAGAACATTATACACAGCAACAAGACTATACGCTGATCAATTCTGATGGACATGGTTCTCTTCAACAATGAGGTGATTCAAACCAGATCCTATTGTTCAGCGATGAAAATAGTCATATATATCCAGAGAGAGGCCTGGGGGAACTGAGTGTGAACCATAATACAGCATTTTAACACTTTCTGTGAATATTTCCATGCATTTTGTTTTCCTTCTTAGGTTATTGGTTTTTTTTTTCCTCTCTCTTTCTGGATCTGATGTTTCTTATGCAGTAAGATAACTATATGGATCTATATACATATATTGGATTTGTCATATAATTTGACATATTTAGCATGTTTTGGATTGCCTGTCATCTAGGGGTGGGGGGAAGGAGGGGAAAAGCTTGAAACAACAAAAAAAAAGTTTTGCTAAGGTCAATGTAGAAAAATGACTCATATGTTTTGAAAATAAAATGCTTTTAATAAAAAAAAAATAAAAAAATAAAAAAGAAGAAGCAAATAACAAAAGTGATTTAAAGTTCAGGCAGGGGAGGAAGGAGACCTGTAAGGAAAGGTTTAACCTTATGAAATCATCAAAACCCAGGACAATTTATTATTTTTAAGGGTACTATGAAAAAAAGAACAAATATTTACCAAATAAGGAAATATGCTTTTCTACCCAACAGGGCTGTTGTCTCCAAAGAAATCAAACTAATAGGAAATGGGACTAACACTTAAGCAGAAGACATTCAGTCCAAAGGAAATTCGAGTGCATTTATTCCACCTTCATCTTTCTTAAGCTATCTGCAGACTTTGACACTTCTCCTAGGTATTCTGTCCTCTCTAGAAACACTGCTCTCTCCTGGTTCTCCTCCTACCAATCTATCTGTTCAACTTATAAAAATGGATTCTTTTGCTAGAATTTCATCCAGGTCATTCCTATTTATTTCATGTCCCCCAAGGCTCTGTTCTGGGCCCCACCTTCTTCAAGTTCTTTATCATTTCATCTGCCTCTGTGGATTCATTTCCAATCTCTATGAAGATCATTTTCAGATCTATTTATCAAGTACTAATCTCTTTTCTGATGTCCAGCCTCCATTCTCCAGTTGCCTATTAGACAACCCCAACTGGTTGTCCCACAGACATCTCAAACTCAGCATGGACAAAACTGAATTTAATGTATTTCCCTTAATTTTTATTTTTAATTTTAATTCTCCCTTCCCACTTCCCTGGTACTGGCACCATCCTCCCAGTCACCCAGGCTCACAACCTTAGTGCCAACCTCAACTCTTTACTTTCACTCGCCCTATATATCCAATTTTTTACCAAATCATCTTAATTCTACCTTCATAATATCTCTTGTATACTTCCCCATCTCTCCACTCACACAACTCACCATGGTAACAGGTCCCATCATTTCACATTTTTACATCAGCCTTATGGTTGGTATTTCTAACCCAGTCTCTTCCTATTCCCCAGTCCAACCCTCCACTCAACTGTCAAACTGATCTTCCTAAAGCACAGGTCTGACCATGTCACTACCATCAACACCTCCAGCATTACCCATCCTCATCATCTCACCCCATCCCGCCTGTTCAATCAACTTTCGCCAATCTCTATTATCTTCAGCAGCAAAGAGAAATCCTCTGTTTGGCCTTTAAATCCCTTCATAACTTGTCCCCCATCCAGTCTTCTTACCTTTACTTACTTCCATGACAGGTAGACACAACACTTATTCCAACTCCTCATCTTTTCACTGGCTGCTCCTTCCTCATCTCTGTCAACTGGATGCCTTCAAGTCTCACTTCACATTCTACCCACTGTCCCTCTCTGTAAAAGTCCCTAATTTTTCTCAAATTTGGAAATCAGATTACCTAATGTTGTATTATTTCTTTATAATTAATTGATCTTATTTAATTATTTTTAATGTATAAAAGTCTGTTTCCTACTATATCTGGAGTTCAGCCATAAGTCAAGTTAGGGGATTGTCCCAATTTGTTGGGCAACTGCCACGCATCATTTAACTAAAATGATACACTCAGGAGAAACTTTTGCTTCCTTAGTCACTACCTCACTCACCACTCACAATAGGTTAGTCAACATTTAAATAGTTACTATGTGCCAAGCATTGTGCAAAGTGCTAGGAATACAAAAAAAAAAAAAAAAAAAAAAAGGAAAAGGTAAAGGTAAATTGACAGTCCCTACCATTCTGACATCCAATGCTTATAAATATATTTACTTTTATCCTCCCTACTCTTCCACTCCCTCCCTTGTGTAAACTCTCCAAACATCCCTTTTTGAATCAGGCCCTGTCTCTCAGGACAGTTATAACCTAGCTGATACCCAGGTATCCGCAGGAGATATTATGCTGGTGCCAATGGGAAGATGTACTTCCTAACACATTTCGTTCCCCCGCTTAAGTCACCTCACAGTTCCAGTAGATCCTCCATGGCCCACCTGTAGAATGGAATTTGAGGAAACAGGCAACCCACCTAATTCACTTAAGCAGAGGGAACTACATGGAAGAGACAAATGCAAACTCATAATGTTATATTTCTTCTCAAACCTGTATCTTCACCCCCCCCCCTTCCTTATTACTATGAAGGATATAAGGTTT
Source organism: Myrmecobius fasciatus (assembly GCA_023553655.1). Classification (NCBI taxonomy): domain Eukaryota; kingdom Metazoa; phylum Chordata; class Mammalia; order Dasyuromorphia; family Myrmecobiidae; genus Myrmecobius; species Myrmecobius fasciatus. The sequence continues at coordinate 216,561 of JAJPUD010002948.1, forward strand.
ACAACCTTGTTGCCACGTTTGGACCCTCAACCTTATTCATTCCCCTTATCTAATCAGCTGCCAAAGATGATCATTTCTATCTCTTCAGTGTGTGTGTGTGTGTGTGTGTGTGTGTGTGTGTGTGTGTGTGTGTGTG